>APFE031297782.1:16253-63647 GCA_000404065.3 Pinus taeda
AATAAATTTTCAAACCAATCTTAAGCAAAAATTTAAAAGAATCTACACACCTTTTTTCACTTTGTAGGAGCTCGATATTGCCTCTGATGTATCTTTGTACTTTCAAATCATCTAGTTCTGAAATTTTTACCTACAGTAGCCCTCTATGTCCTCTTTCCAATGCCACCAGTCTGATCCAATTTGAATTCTCCAAGGAAGAGTTATGCGAAATCTGCCACAGTGACCTAATTATAGACTAGTTCAGTAGAGTGAACTTGTATAATGTTCCACGAGTCACTGTTTCGACGTTTGGCTCTAAAAAATATTTACAAGAAACTAAAGTCTGTCCTCTTTCTGTACCTTCTTATGAAATTTCAATCTGATGCTCAGATGGAATGTTATGATGATTTCCCCAGGTCACCTGTTTGGAATGTAATTTAGGAGTCTGCAAAAAGACCAACTTCCTCAAATCATATCTCCGCAAATATAGCGCGAAAAGCTCTGAAATTCCTACCCTAGGTTCAACGTGATTTCTTCTCAAATTGTTTTTTTTTTAGCTTTTGAAACATCACAGAAGAAAAGCTATAGCGAAAATGCCACGATGACCTCTTTGGAGCAGCGAAACCATAGAATCCAAATCTCTGATACCAAATTTTATGAAACCAGCTCAAGAAAAGATAGAAAAGTTAGATAAGATAGATCAACGCCTTAGAATTTAGCCTCTTCGAGTGGGAAACCTCCTTTACATTACATAAATGAGAAATTCTTGGATGATTCAAATGACAAAAACTCCTTTCTATATATAGGAGTCTAAGGAGTCACAATATAACCCAACCAACCTAACAATAATAACATAAAGCCACAAAAATAACAATAGAGGGATTCTATGGGGCACAATAATAAAAATATGGGGATAATAGAGGCACAACAATATTAATAAGGGATACAACTACAATAGTAATGGGGTAATCACTAGTATTATAGGGACCCAACAAGGAAGATGGAACCTTTTGATCCTTAGTAATGACACTGAAATGTTAGCACTCTATAATTTCCTTTAGGCTGAGAAGGAATTACAAAGGTAACCACATACCACTTTTAAGCTATAATCTAGCCCTTCTAGCCTTGGAGAGGGCTCTCTAACTAGGTTGTCTTCTCAGTCAATTAGCTGTCTGAATGATCTTTGATCTTAGACTAGTTATGAGGATCAAAAGACAAGGTTTTATTTACTGTTTTGCAGCTAGGTGAGAGAAGATAAACCCATTCAGCATGGAATTAGTTTCTTTTAATGATTTCCAGTGAATAAGGGATCATAAAGGTGATTTAGGTAGGGGCAAGATAGGAAGTTTTGCTAGTATTCTAACTTGATTTCGTTGTAGGGAGGTTGAGTACAGAATTATGAGAATGACATTTTAGAGCATCAGGTCACAAGATGAATTCTAAGTTCCATTAAGGGGAAAAAGAAACATAAATTATTTAGCTTACATAAAACTAAGCACAATAGTGAATTCTGAAATATTTATTCTTAAGCAAAACATGAAGACATGTATTTAAAGCATGGAATTGCAAGATATAGTTGATGCCTCAAAGAAACATATTACAACCAAATTCTGACACATGAATCCCTGTCAAATTCCTTCTGCCTTTAGAGACTTTACATGACATTTAATACCTAAAATTGAGACCTATTATTTACAAAATTCCCCTTTAAACTCTAATACTCATGAAATCAAGACTGGCATTTACAAATTGACCTCAAGTGCATAGAAGGACTGAAATTACTAAGATCTATACAATATAGCACCCTAACTCCTTCTTCACCAATTGGATATGCTCCATGAATGTGGTCTGCCTTATGTCATCCTGCTAGTCTCCTCCTGACGCTTACTTCTAACTCCTCACTTTAATATTCTGGGGTGAACTCATCATGCTGACTTGACAAGTGGGTCAGTTACCGAACAATATCACCATAGAAATAATGCATGCCTTTCCACACACACACACACCTTACATCATTTCGCAAGGCCTTACCTGATTCCCTTCTACATTGCTCCTCTTGCACCTCTAGGTAGGAATTGTCGGGCTTACTTGGTAGGTGGACCTCCCTTCTGGCCAATGGCATAACTTTTGGGCGCATGTCATCTTGCTTGCATTATCTCGACGCTTTATGTCGAAGCCTCCACCTTCTTCTCTTGTCGTTTTCTCTTGCACCACTTCTTGAAATTGTCGGGTGGGCCCCTCTGAGACATGTCATCTTGCTGACTTTTATCCTAATAATTCCCTATTGTTCTTACTCCTCTTCTTCCAGCTAGACCTTCCAAGCCACCTAGCGATTGATCCACTCTTCTAGCCAATGGTATTGTCATTGAGCTCACATCAACTTACTCACTATTGAAAATTGGAAGATTAGCAATGAATTTCTAAAAATAGAAAGTCTAAAATTAGAATTTCTAAAAATAGAAAAATTAAGGATAGAATGCCTATTAAATAGAATTTCAAAAAATGGAATTTCTAAAAATATAAAGTCTCAGGTATGACTTTCCAAAAATAGTAAATCACCTCGTATTTATTGGTAATCAGGTATTGTTGATGGAAAATCCATTATGAGCATCAACCAATCATAACAGTTCAATTTCAAGTTAATCATCATCATCATCATCATTATTATTATTATTATTATGATACTAGTATATTATTATTAAAAATAAATTCAAGCCTCTCAATCTTAGCTCTCAATAATGTTCTCTTACACTCATTAATGCTCTTTACACTATTAAAGACTCGGGAAAAAATATTCCTCTTACGCATGTTCGCAAAATATTCTCTCACCCTCTCATCTAGGCATGTGGTTGCCTCTCCATAATGGTAAATGTAACTCGTCCTCAAGGAATTTGTATTGATCCTCCTTTTATGTCAATAATTTTATTTTTCCTCATATATATATATATATTATATATATATATATATATAATATATATAATAATATATATATATTGCCTAACTTACTTGTGCATTGTGAATTCAAACTTGAGAGAGAGTTGGGGAGACTTGAAGGGGATTATTAGAGAGAGAGACTTGTACAGTAAGATCAAAACTTGGTGAGCCAAGGTTGATTATATGTTTGCTTCAGTTGCTGCTACCAATGATCTTCATGTTACAACTTGTTTAAATTTGGGTGAAATTTCTCATTCTCTTGTTCTCCCATTGTTCTTTGTATCTCAGTTGAATTATTGATATCTAATAGAAGAAGAATTTGGTTGGGTTTTCCCCTTATGGGTTTTACCCTAGTCATTGGACCTAAATTCTTTGTGTCTCATTGTGATCTTGGTTGTCTTCTATTTTGTATATGGTTTATGTTATATCTACAATTGTTTAACTAATATTACAAGATCAAGAAGTTTTGTAATAAGTGAATGTTACAACATAAAACATCAAAATTTTAACATGGTATCAGTGATTTTGTGAAGACAAGATCCATTTCCAACTCTCTTTCTACTGAAATATCTCTTATTGTCCACTCCACTTCCAACTCTTTTTCTACTGAAATGTCTGTTGTTATCAGCTCCATTTGTAGCTCTCTTTATGCTAGAATATCTCTTGATATCCACTCCACTTCCAACTCTCTTTCCACTGAAATATATCTTGTTCTCCACTCCATTTTCAACTCTCTTTCCACTGAAATATCTCTTGTTGTTTCTTTTACTTGCTACTCATTTTCTGCTAGAATATCCCTTCTCATTTGTTGTTAAAATATCACTTGTTGCCCCTTATTTATTACTGCTAAATTTTTATTTGTTACTCATTACTTGCAATTGAAATCTTACTTGTTGTTCCTTACTGCTGAAATAAGAAGGTCTTATTTTTTGTCCTATTTACTTCTAAAACCAAAACGAAAATCATAGTACTTTCTTGTTTCTACTCTTTTTAGTTCCTCTCCTACAGATTCTTGTGACAAATAGTTGGTTGATAGTGGTGCTTCAAGGCCCTTTACTGGTTATGAAGAAGTTCTCTCAAATCTGGTTGAGAGGGAGACAAATTTGAAAATTATACTACATATTGCATAAATGGATTTGGCTTTTCTTCTTGTTATATGGATCAAGGAGTTTTGTATGTAACTGGTTTAAAAATAAGGTGTTGCATGTGTTTGATAATTATGGTTTTTGTATTTTTTGATTCATGTAAAAGTAAAGAATAGTTTTTATTTTGTTTATGCATGTGCAACAAAGTGTTGCTTCGAAAGGAAGTATAATGCATAGAAGGTCATGAAAGAATAATTGCGAGAAATTGAATGTTAGATATAGTTTGATTCTGATTCTCTCACATTATATTAGAAAGAACATAATCTTATAGGTTTTTGGTAATTTTGATATTATAGTTTACTAAAAATATTGGTTGTAGGTAAGGATCATGACTTTGCAAAAGATGGAATGATAGTTTTCTAAACTAAACTATTTTGCAACGATCAAAGATGGATTATATCTAATATCATTGCATAAAATGAAGTCAATATGTATAATTATTATTATGTGCCTTCACTATGAAATCAAGATTTTAATATCTTTATAAACTTAATGGAAGAAATATCTATTCATTAATTCATTATAAGTAATCATTAATATAAATTGGGGCACCGAAAGTTCACTCATCTTCAGTATAAAGCATTACCTCAATCTAAAATCAAGATACACAATTCTACTCCATTGATCTGCAAAATGGAAATCACAATTTAGAACAACATGCATAGACATGCAACAAGAAAAACCAAAAATACATAAATAAACATATTTGTCAAGGGGAACCCAACTAGGAAAAACCCCTCAAGCCTCTTTGCATTAATTGGTTGAATAGAGAAACTATTACAATTGCTTGCTCTAGCTTTGAGAAGAACATGTAAAAGGATAATTATTCTCTCTACTAACTGAGGACCTCTAGCCAAGACTTAGCCACTTTATGCCTCCTCCAACCTCCTGAGACTGCTCTAGAAAATAACAAGCCTACACTCGCTCTTCCTGCACTTACGCTGCATGCACTCGCTTTGCCTACACTCATGTTGCCTGCACTCGCTCCTATTTCCTTGTTCAATTCTCAAGGATTGATCAACTGATTGCATGCAAATATTTGTACACTCCACTCGTATACAAATAATTTTACATTAGCCTTACTTCCTCCACTATAGCTGAGGAATTAAAATTCCATGCATGCATGAGTTATTTTGGGTTGATTGATCAGTTAAATAACAAATATTTGAGTTATACTCTTGTCCCATTGCACAATTGATCTTAAATCAACTCTATCAATAGTTAGAGGTCAGTTAATTGAATACAACTGAAAAATAGCTTAATTGGATTGCTACAAAGTAGCAGTCACACATGAATAACTGAACTCCAAGCCCTCTAACTTTAATTTACTATGCTAACTAAGTGATAAGATGCATGTCACCTTAGTTAGCTACGTCCAAGTTGTTTATTAATGTGGAAATTCAAATTACTCAATTTGACTAAGGCTAAAGTTGAATTAATCCTTTATTGCTATGCTTTCTAACAATTGGTGTTCAAGAAGATGCATTTCTTCTTCCAATGACATATGAGTGATGGATAGTGGTAACTTATAGAGGTCATATCAAAAGGAAGCTAACATTAAAAAATAAGTATTTTCAAGTCTTATGGTTTTTCTTTGTGTCACTTCTCTTATTTATATTTATCTTTATAGATCATTGATTATTCTTCCTGCATGAGTGTTTGAATGATTCTTTCACTCACTTCTTGATGAGGATGCGACCAAGAAAATAATATCTTGAAGATCATCAAGGTGCATAATAGTGTAGGAAGAGTAAATTCCAAGAAGAATATGGTGCAAGGATAATGAAAGAGCCACTCTCACATCTAGGAAATAAATAAATATTGGCCTCATCACCAGGTATACTTTCATTATGTTTATTTACTTTGATACTATTGCTCTTTCTCTTATTTTGGGATCAATAGGTACATTTGATGAATGTGAGAACCAATTCCTTTGTATTGAGATTGAGGAAGGTGTCAAGACATCCCATGATTTGAGTGGACATGAAGTGGTCAAGATCTCAAGACTTCTGCAAAGAAGTTGGAATCAAGAAAGAGACCATCATACAATATAACCCAGAACAAAATGGGCACTTAAGGATCTTTGACTGCCCTGTCTAATTTCATGTTCCAAAGGAAAATAGGACCAAGCTAGAAGCTTCATACAATATTATGCCTTGTGTTGTAGCATTTTTTGGTTTTGATAAGGTAGAGTAAAATTGTCAAAAAATAAAAATAAAAATAAAAATATTTTGAAAAATGTTAAGTTAGGATATGGACATAACAATAGTGAATAGAGTGTTTTTGAAAAAAATATCTTGATGATATTGTCCATATAAAAGAAAAGGTTAGGTTAGATGTCTTAAAAAATCAAGAAAAAAAGAAAATGTTAGGTTAGAAAGAAAAGAAAACAAATAAACTTTGAAAGTGAGCAAGTCTAAATGCTACTACTATTGTTTCTGCACAATAATGGTTGTGTGCAGCTAGTCATAAATGCCACAACCCATGACAGTCAAATAGTTTAATCTTGACTGCTTCATGCTTTAAATTTGATGTTATAGTTAGAGAATAAAGATCTGGCCAAACTATTTAATCTTGGTAGATCAATAGTTAGGTAGAGAATAATAAGGTGCTCATCAGTTTAATCTGAGCCCTTGGATGTTATAAGGTTAGAATTGGATAGTTTTCTTTTTTAAAATAAAAATAAAGCAAAAGGGTTTTCTAGCTTAAATTCACCCATTAAGTGAAGAAAAAATGAAAGGATAAGCAAAGGGTAAGTAGAAAAAGGTTGCAAAAGTATGATAATTAATTGGACAAAATGTACATTTATCATGTTTTACCATATGTTTCTATGTCCATGAGGCAATTACACAAACCAAATGAAAGTATACAAGATCAATTAATTAACTTCCCTCATCCCCATTCATCCCTACATTTACTAATTTCCCCTTCCCACCTTCATACAGTTCATATTCATCCATTTTCCATAAAAACCCTTTTTCCTAAGGTCGAAATCCTTTTTTCCTTGGAAAATTGAAAGCCCCATGCTAAATCCCCTTTTACCCAAAAACCCAGAAAACATTGTTTAGCATAAGTATTTATGTATATAACTCATAAAAAGAATTATACTTAGTCTATTTTTCCCTTTCCGCTCATATTTCATATTAACACTAACTTAATGTATTAAACCCCTAAAAATCCTTTCCCGTATATATTAACTCCCTTTATTAAAATATCATGAAAATCTTTAGTTTTATTATAAAACTATGTATTAATAAAACATCAGATCAACGGATCGCAAGACTTTCAACGTGCATCCACTCTCCCCGCATTGCGATATGCGATTGTGATGGATCCGGACTCGACACAATATATAACATAACTCAATACCCATTCCGCATCAGCCCCCATCACAAGTCCCAACTAAAGCAATCACCCTCTGCTGATGCGATCCTTGATATGCGACAAGAACCCAGACCCGTCGCAGTATTATCCATGTTTTATTTTCTACATCGTGTCCAGCCCCTATCGGATTCCTTTGCGATGGGCCACCCTCCGCTATTGTGATCTCTGGTGTGCGATGGGAACCCAGACCTGACACCATTTATCTGCCCGAGTTCATATTATTTCAAATCCGCCACACTATGTTTTGTGAAGGTTTTCTTTATTAAAATGTTTTTTATGATTTTAACGAAGAACTAACCTAAACCTATGTTTAACTATAAAACAACACCAACTTGGGTTTTTAACCATGATAAGCCATTCTGCCATAATTAATTGCTAGGTCCCTCTGTTACTCTTTCCTCTTACCTCCACACTGCTCCTTCACTCCACCACTGTCCGATCTAAGGCATTCAAATCCAATGACCCTCAGTGATTTCGGGTTGGCTCTCTTTACGAGCATTACCCGTCCGAAAAGCTGTATTCCATAGACCTCCCCTTGCTATGTGTTAGGCTCAAATCATTTCAGGTGACCCCTCCCAAAACCTCCTGCGCCTCATAAAGCAGTGCGATGAAAACCAAACCCACCTCCCGCATAACGACAAAATGGCCATTGTTCACTCTACGCCATAATTAGTAAAGTAGACTACTTTTCTGTTTAACCAAAAAAATCATCATTTTCCTTTATTTTGCCTGTTTTCATAATAAACCCTCCATAAGCCTTTGCGACCAAAAAAGCCATTGTTTTACCTTCCGATACGCTCTGGACTCCTTCCAATATCCTTTCAAACTCAATAAATCCATTGATGTCCTCCTCTGTCACCTATGTTTTCTTAACAATTTTTGCGTTTTGCAGGTATAAATTTTGTTCTAGGCTTACAAAGGAAAACGCCTGCGTACAGTTTGAAGACGAATATGAAGATCATATCAAATTATTTTACCATGTGACATAAAATCTAAAAGGATTTACTATTGAAAAGCATAGTAAGAACCTGAAATCCACAGTAAAGGTAAAGAGAACATAGTAAAGGTTACTCAACAGGGTCAAAGGATATTTACAGAGTTTAAAAAGTATCAGAGGAAAGATCAAATGAAGGAATTAACCATCATAAAGGATACAAACAATCAAGCAGCTTAAAGGGGAGAGATATCAAACAATAAAGCCAGCACAACCTAAATAAAAGGGACAGCAAGAAGCAGTGCAACAGCTGCCCCTATCTTCTCGTATGAAGATCTTTCCTTTCCTAGAATAAATCTTAATCATTTTTTAGGATATTTCCTTAGTTTCATTATTGTATAAATAACTCTCTTCTTGAGTTGTTATGGGTTCGAAGTTCAAGAGTCGTTATTCATTACTTGTTAAGTTGTGACTGTTCATTCTACTTTGAACCTGGTTGCACTTGTGAAGGAAGCTTTTGTAGACACTTGATGTACTCAGTCTTTCTAGAACCTTAATACAAAGCAGAGGATTCTAAATTTGGTTTTACACAATTTGTGTTATCCTGTAAGTTTTTCTAGTTATCAATCATTTTGTTTTTCTTCATATGCTTATGACTTGTAGAGATATCTAGGTAGGAATAATTGTGTCTCAATTTATTCCTATAAGTTCCTTAAGTGATCATCTATTAAGAGAATGGATTAATGAACTGTCTATTTAGCTAATCCCCTCTAATCAATAAATCATCAACATCTTATGTAAGCTTAAGTATATTGCTTTGAACCTTTGGAACATAGTTTAGAAGGTTTTCACACTTATGGTTGTTCTATTTTACAGTCTGGAAACTGTGATAATCATATTGTTTTCTGTCTTCTTCTCACCACTATTTTGATCAATATCACTATGTAAAGCTTTATAGCAACCCTTTGCTGAAATATTAATATAACCCAAAGGATTAAGTATTTCAATTCTACATCTATCTTCAATCATTGGTCTTCCAAAACTAAAACCAAAAACCCCAAAATAAGTATTTTAGATTCTCTAACATTGGTAGATGACCTACTACTATCTCAGAGGTACAACATCAAACTGGCACCGTTGTCAGGGATTCGAATTTCATTTAAGTTTCCCTTTGGACAGCGATATTCATTCATTCTTTTCCTTTAAGGTGATTAAAGGTTTACAAAGGTTAAAATCATTCACCTAGGTGACTCCACACTCTCGAACTAGCACCTTTTAAACATTCCAGATCTCGTTCAAAAGCTGACATAGTTAAACCTCTGTCAGATCCTAAAAGGCTTCTGAGAAAAGTTAGTTCTAAAAGGGGACACCAACCTTCATCTTCTTCGTCTTCGTTCCTATAGTCTGAAGAATTAGAATCATTTGACCCCTATAGTAATATCCCAGTTGATCTTGATTACTCCCATTTATCACCTAGGTTTTTTGAACTTCTAGATAAAGGAGTTGATTTTAAGTCAGCCTACCTTATTCATTCATTAGAATCTCATCCAATACCCACAAAACCACTAGGATCACCTAAAACTGAATCTGATTTGGGTGTTAATCTACCAGAATATAAACCCATAGATTTCATATCCCCTACCACCTATCATTTTCCTTCCATTTTTGACTGACTTGAAGCCTCTTCTTCTGAAAAACCTAAGGAGACCTTCTCTATATATTCCAATCCTCTCTTGAAACAAAAGAAGGTATTCCTTTACAGGTCCCAAAGTTAGTTCTTAGGACTCCTTTGAAGTCTTTTAGGAGATCTCATCCTTTACCTCCAACTAGTTCATCAACCACTAAATCACCATCTTCTTCCTATACTTCTTCTTCATCCTCTACATCCACACAAACACCACATACTCCAGCTGGACAACCTCATACACCTCAAGCACCTCATACACCACCTGTTGTCATGGCTTTCTAACCTACTGTATAGGCTATATATGTTGCCTTAGTCTTACCTAATAACCTTGATGCATTCCCAGCTAGATACTTAAAATACCTTCCCAAGTACAATGGAGAAACTGGTCCCTCAGCTGAGGACCATCTTCAAGCTTTCCTAGACTTTGCAGGCAACATGAATATTGAACAAGAAAACGTTTATATGAGATTGTTTGTACAGTCACTTGAAGGAAATATGAGGATTTGGTTTAGGCAGTTACTAGAAGCTTCCATTAGAAATTGGGAAGAGTTTACAACCATATTTAAAAATCAACGGGGTGTGAAAAAGGATCCTCTTTACTTCCTCATAGAATTTGAAGAGCTTAAAAGGAAGTTCAGTGAACCAGTGTCATCTTTTATCAAAACATTCAATAAACTCTATCACAAAATGCCTGCTGATTGTAAGCCCCTTGTAGCAGGAGCTAAGTCTAGATTTTCTAAAGATTTTGATGATGACTTTGTTGTTATGATACGAGAGATAACTTCAAGAACTATTGAAGATATGCAAACAAACGCTATAGAAGTAGAAGCAAATAGGGCAGTCTCAACTTCTTTAAAACCTAAGGAAGAAAAGGCCCAAAGAAAACTCAAATATGTTCAAGAAGCCTCTAGTTCCTCTAAGAATAAATAAGAAGACTCAAAAATAGATGAAATAACATCTCTTCTTAGAAACCTATCAAATAGGATTTCAAAGATTGAGACCCAACCTAGGAAAATATAACAAACAGTTACTAGACCTTAAAACCAAAATCAAGGTCAGTATAAACGAAATCCACCACTACAAATTCTTTAGAGGCCTAGCAATGATCAATAGGTTCCTACTCCTCTATTCATAGATGACCAACAACCTGATGATAATACTATGAAAATTACTGAAGATATTAGTAGTATGGATTCTTCTTCCAATGAAGTAGCCATCATTCCTCTCTTACAACAAAATCAGGTTCAAGAAGATCAAGAAGCTTCATAGGTCTCTAAATATCATGCTTTCTCTGAATTTTTAATTGTAGAGTTAAACAAGAGGTATGATATTAGTCCTAGGCCTGGTCCTAGGAGACCTCTAAAGGAAACTCCAATCATTGAACCACGTACCAAAACTGCTAAAGCTCAAACAAATCTTATTCAGCCCTTAGATCAGTCAATTGATACTACTGAAACTAGTAAAAACATTTTGACTACATTTAATGTTGAAAAAGAATTAGAGAGGGTTAAGATCCCAATTCCACCGTCGGAAATTTCTAAAAACCATGGTTATAAAATCCAAGTTACAAAATGGATACAAAATACCTCGGTTGATGATGAAGGTGATGTCATAAATCTACAAGATGAAAAGCCAATAGTAGTTTTTGGCCCTAGTTCAAACATGATAGATGAGATAGTGCCTCCTTACTATGTAACTCTTAAAACAAATGATTCCATGTTGTATAATTGTATGCTTGATTCAAGAGCATCACAAAACCTTATGCCAAAATCTATCATGGACCATTTGAAACTTGACATAACTAAATCCTACCATTATCTATACACCTTTGATTCTAAAAGGGTGCCCTGTTTGGGATTGATCAAGGACCTAGTGGTTACCCTTGCCCAAATTCCAGTGAAAAGTGTAGTACTTGATATTGTTGTCACAGATATCCCTCCCAAGTTTGGAATGCTCCTTTCTAGGTCTTGTTGTGCCAAATTAGGGGAACTCTACAGATGGATATGTCATATGCTACTATTCCTATTTATGGAGGAGAGCAATTAAGATTATATAGAGAGGTAAGATTTGCAAATACTGTTTGTAAGAATGACCAACCAAGGAACCATCCAATTTATGCAATATATAAAGACTTTGGTTGTTTTCAACTCACTTCAAATCAACATCAAACTCAAGTCAAAATTGAAGAGGTAGTTGAAAGTCATGAACCAAACCAAATTGATATTTGGAAACTGTTCTTTGATGGCTCTTGCATGAAAGATGGGGTAGGAGCTGGAGTAGTTTTAATTTCACCTGAAAAATAAAATATAAGCCAATCATGTAAATTAGACTTCGAAGTTACAAATAATGTGGCTAAATATGAAGCTTTTCTTTTAGGATTGCAATTAGCCAAAATCTTAAAAGTTCAAAACTTAAGTGTTTTTACTGATTCAAAACTTATTGTTAAGCAAGTAAGAAATGTTTGCCAAACCAAGCACCCTAGACTTAGGTCCTACCGAAATGAAGTATGGGATTCAGTTGAAAACTTATTTTATGCTTTTAATTTGACTCATATTCCCAGAGATAAGAATATTCATGCAGATGCCTTAGTTGTCTCTACTAGCTCTTTTAAAATTCTTGATCATAGTGATGTACTCTATCATATACAAGTCAAATATAGGCCATCTATCCCAGATAATCTGAAACATTGGAAAACATTCGAAGATGATGAACATTTGAAATCATTTTTGCAGGTAATAGATGATTTTTCATTTCTACAAATTGACAAAGATAGAACTGAAATAAATGAAAATGCAGATGGAAATGATACTTTAGATTTTAAAACCCAAATTGATAATCTTGACATTATTCAATTATCTGATAATTTTATTCCAAAAGGAATCATTCCTTTAGAAATATTATTTGATCAAAATGATGTCCTCCAAAACCCTCAGTCCATTTCTTCAGAAGATGACATAGAAGAGATTAACATTGGAACTGATGAAGATATCAAAAACATCAAAATATGTGCATCTCTAGACGTTGAGATCAAAGCTCAATATCTTAAGTTACTCCAAAATTATAAGGATGTTTTTGCTTGTACTTATGCTAATCTAAAGACCTATCATACTTCATTAATACAACATAAGATTCCTTTGAAGCCAAAAGCAAAACCTTATCAACAGAAACTTATAAGGATAAATCCAATTCTTCTACCAACTGTAGAAAGGGAGATTAAGAAAATGCTATATGCTCAAATCATCCTCCCTCTTAAATATTCTAATTGGGTTGCAAATCTAGTTCCTATTAGAAATAAAAATGGAGAAATAAGACTTTGTGTGTATTTTAGATATTTGAATAAGGAATCATTAAAAGATAATTATCCTTTTCCCAAAATGGATCAGTTACTTCAAATGGTTTCAAGAGCACAAAGACTTTCTATGCTTGATGGTTTTTCAGGTTACAATCAGGTGATTGTTGATACAATAGATAGAGAGAAGACAACCTTTACTACACCTTGGGGTACATTCATGTACGCTAGGATTTCATTTGGCTTAACCAATGCTGGAGCAACATTTCAAAAAGCTATGGAAAAAGATTTTAAGGGTCAGGTAAATAGATTTGTGGTTATTTATCTTGATGACATAATTGTTTTTTCTAAATCTGATCAGAAACATCTAAAGCACTTGATGAAGGTTTTTGACAGGTGTAGAAATTTGGAATACCATTGAACCCTAAGAAGTCCTTGTTTGTTGTCAAAGAAGGAAAACTGTTGGGCCATATAATTTCAAAGGAGCAAGTAATAATTGACCCTAAATGAGTATCTGCAACTGAAACATTGACCTTACCTAGAAACAAGGAGGAGATTCAAGCTTTTCTAGGCAAGATAAATTTTCTAAGGAGGTTTATTCCAAATTATGCAGAAATTGTAAAAGATATAACTAACATGCTCCAAAAGGACCATGAAGTCAAATGGACTCCCACTTCTAGGCATTCATTTGAAAAAATAAAAAAGGCTATCTCTGAAGCTCCCACCTTAGCTAGCCATGATTATACTAAGCCATTTAGTATTTTCTCTTTTGCCTTTGAAACAACCCTTGCTTCCGTTCTATATTACAGAAGAATGAATATTCCCATGACCAACCCATGGCCTTTTTCAGCAAGTTTATGATAGGTGTTGAGCATAAGTATGACATCATTGAGAAGCAAGCCTATGCCCTCATTCAAGCCCTAAATTTGTTCAAAATGTATGTCTTACATTTACCTATTATTTCTTATGTCCCTAATAGTGCTGTGAAAATTGTCCTAACCCAACTAGACACTAATGGGAAAAGAGGTAGATGGATCACTCAAATTCTTGAGTTTGATCTAACTATCAAGACTACTGAGCTAGTAAGAGGTCAAGGATTAGCCAAGCTTCTAGCTGAATCCAACTGCAAAGTACTTGGAATCAATTCTATTTTAGAAATACAAGGGAAGAATAGACAAGAACATTTTGTCCTTGCAGAAGGGGAGAATCCACAAGAACCTTCCCCTCATCCTAAAGGGAAGAATCCACAAGAACCTTCCCTTCATCCTAAAGAAGGGGAGAATCCACAATAACCTCTACCTTCAGAGTAGATCAGTCCTATACACATTGATGAAAAATTCTTGTTGTCAAAATGGTATCAAGATATTGTAAATTTCTTGATTCATTTTGAGTGTCCAGCATCATTCTCCAAAACCCATTGTAAAACTCTTAAGTTAAAATCAGTCAAGTACTGCATTATGCAAATTTATACTAGAAACAACCATTGAATATTTTGTTATCATGTTTAACAGAATTAGAAACTGAAAGAATCATTGATCAGTTTCATACAGGATTTTGTGGGGGACATTATGCTTGGAGAGCAATAGCATACAAGATTCTCAGGGGAGGATTTTAGTGGCCCACAATGTTCTTACAAGTAGGGGAAAAGGTCAAAGGTTGTGTTCCTTCTCAAATGTTTGCTAGTAAATAAAAATTAGTAGCCCTTCCTCTTGTTCCATCAATAGTTTTAGCACCTTTTTCTCAGTGGGGATTCGATTTTGATGGAGAGATTCACCCCATTTCAAGTAATCAGCATAGATGGATCCTCACTGCAACATACTACTTTACTAAATGGGTGGAGGAAATTCCAGTCAAAAATGCTACTGATTCAGTAGTAATTAAGTTTATTGAGGAGAATATCTTATCTAGATTTGGTTGCCCAACTCAAATTGTCACTAATAATGCAACGAATTTTTCTAGTGTTAAAATGACTGACTTTTGCCAGAAATATCAGATTTGGTTACATCATTCAACTCCATACTACCCTCAAGGTAATGGCCTTGCAGATTCGTCAAACAAAAGTTTGGTAAAGGTAATCAAAATGACTCTAGCTGATCATAAGAAGAGTTGGGATTCACATCTAACTTGTGTAATATGGGTAAACAAAATTACTCCAAAGAGATCAACTAGGAAATCTCCATTTCAATTAGTCTATGGGAAAGATGCAATCTTCCCTAGCAATTTGGCCTTCCCTGTTTTAAAATTCCTGCAGGATTCAACAGATGAACCTGATTATTTTTCAAGAAGAATAAATCAGATTACTGAACTTAATGAAAACAGAGATGAATTTCAATACAAATTGAATAAATATCAAAATAAGATGAAAGCCCTATTTGAAAGAAGAGCTAGGGAGAGGTACTTTAAGGAAGATGATCTACTTCTAAGATGGGATGCCAAGAGAGAAGAGAAAGGAAAGCATGGAAAATTTGACAATCAAATGGCTTGGACCTTTAGCAATTGCTAAAGTGAACGGTAACAACACTTTTGTGCTGCAAAATCTTGAGGGGTTATATTCCACATATCCTGTAAATGGAAGGTTTCTCAAACATTACATTCTGTACTAAGAAGTTGAAATAGTTTTCATTGTAAATACTCGGGTTTTCTTTTACCTTTCAAGATGTCAGTGTGATTTTCTTTACAACAAGGACTCCATAACCCAAGAAGAAGGCACATTGATCTACAGGTTCTCTGCATTCAATAGGAGAAAGAAGTCCCCAGATGGAGCCAATGTTGTAGCATTTTTTGGTTTTGATAAGGTAGAGCAAAATAGTCAAAAAATAAAAAAAACAAATATTTTGAAAAAATGTTAAGTTAGGATATGGACATAAAAATAGTGAATAGAATGTTTTTGAAAAGAATATCTTGACGATAATGTCCATATCAAAGAAAATGTTAGGTTAGATGTCCTAAAAAATCAAGACAAAAAGAAAATGTTAGGTTGGAAAGAAAAGAAAACAAATAAACTCTGAAAGTGAGGAAGTCTAAATGCCACTACTATTGTTTCTTCAAAATAATGGTTGTGTGTAGCTAGTCATAAATGCCACAACCCATGACAGTCAAATATTTTAATCTTGACTGCGTCATGCTTTAAATTTGATGTTATAGTTAGAGAATAAAGATATGGCCAAACTGTTTAATCTTGGCAGATCAGTATTTAGGTAGAGAATAATAAGGAGCTTATCAATTTAATCTGAGCCCTTGGATGTTATAAGGTTAGAATTAGATAGTTTGCTTTTGTAAAATAAAAAGAAAGGAAAAGGGTTTGCTAGCTTAAATGCACCCATTAAGTGAAGAACAAATGATAGGATAAGCAAAGGGTAAGTAGAGAAAGGTTGCAAAAGTATGATAATTCATTGGACAAAATGTACATTTATCATGTTTTACCATATGTTTCGATGTCCATGAGGCAATTACACAAAGCAAATGAAGGTCTACAAGATCAATTAATTAACTTCCCTCATCCCCATTCATCCCTACATTTACTAATTTACCCTTCCCACCTTCATACAGTTCATATTCATCCATTTTCCATAAAAACCCTTCTTCCTAAGGTCAAAATAATTTTTGCCTAGGAAAAGTGAAAGCCCCATGCTAAATCCCCTTTTACCCAAAAACCCACAAAAAGTTGTTTAGCCTAAGTATTAATTTATAAAACTCATAAAAAGAATTATACTTAGTCTATTTTCCCTTTCCACTCATATTTCATATTAACACTAACTTAATTTATTAAATACCTAAAAAAGCTTTCCCGTATATATTAATTCCCTTTATTAAAATATCTCGAGAACCTTTATTTTTATTATAAAACTATGTATTAATAAAACATCGCATCGGCGGATCGCAAGCCTTTCAACGTGCATCCACTCTCCCCGCATTGCGATATGCAATTGCAATGGATCTAGACCTGACACAATATTTATCATAATTCAATACCCATTTTGCATCCTCCCCCATCACAAGTCCCAATTGAAGTAATAACCCTCTACCAATGCGATCTCCGATATGCGACGAGAACCTGGACCCGATGCAATATTATCCATGTTTTATTTTCTACATCGCGTCCGACCCCTATCACATTGCTCTGTGATGGGCCACCCTTCTCCATTGTGATCTCCAATACGCGATGGGAACCTAGACCCGATGCCATTTATCCGCCTGAGTTCATATTATTTCAACGCTTCCATACCATGTTTTGCGAAGGTTTTCTTTGTTAAAATGCTTTTTACGATTATAACGAAGAACTAACCTGAACCTTTTTTAAACTATAAAACACCACTAATCTAGGTTTTTAACCATGATAAAGCCATTCCACCATAATTAATCATCGGGTCCCTCCATTACTCTTTCCTCTTACCTCCGCGTCACTCTTTCACTTCACCACTATCCGATCTAAGGCATTCAAATCCAACGACCCTTAGTGATTTCGAGTTTGCTCTCTATACAAGCATCACCTGCCCGAAAAGAGGTATTCCACAAACCTCCCCTTGCTACATGTCAGGCTCAGATCATTTCGGGTGACCCCTCCCAAAACTGCCCGTGCCTCATAAAGCAGTGCAATGGAAACCAAAACCACCTCCCGCTTAACGACAAAACGGTCAATGTTCACTTTGCGCCATAATTCGTAAAGTTGATTGTTTTTCCGTTTAACCCAAAAAATCATCATTTTCCTTTGTTTTTCATGTTTTCATAGTAAACCCTCCATAAGCCTCCGTGACCAAAAAATCCATTGTTTTACCTTCCGATACGCTCTGGACTCCTTCCAATATCCTTTCAAGCTCAATAAATTCATTGGTGTCCTCCTCTATCACCTATGTTTTCTGAACAATTTCTGCGTTTTGCAGGTAAAAATTTTGTTCTGGGCTTACAAAGGAAAAAGCCTGCGTACAGTTTGAAGACAAACATGAAGATCATATCAAATTATTTTACCATGTGACATAAAATATAAAGGGATTTACTGTTGAAAAACACAGTAAAAACCTAAAATGCACAGTAAAGGTAAAAATAACACAGTAAAGGTTACTCAACAGGGTCAAAGGATATTTACAGAGTTTAAACAATAGCAGATGCAAGATCAAATGAAGGAATTAACCAGCGTAAAGGATACAAACAATCAAGCAGCTTAAAGGGGAAAAATATCAAACAATAAAGACAACACAACCTGAATAAAAGGGACAGCAAGAAGCAGTTCAATGGATGCCCCTATCTTCTTGTATGAAGATCTTTCCTTTCCTAGAATAAATCTTAATCAGTTTTAGGATATTTCCTTAGTTTCATTATTGTATAAATAACTCTCTTCTCGAGTTGTTATGGGTTCAAAGTTCAAGAGTCATTATTCATTACTTTTTAAGCTGTGACTATTCATTCTACTTTGAACCTGGTTGCACTTGTGAAGGAAGCTTTTGTAGACACTTGATGTACTCAGTATTTCTGATACCTTAATACACAACAGAGGATTCTAAGTTTGGTTTTACAAAGTTTGTGTTATCTTGTAAGTTTTTCCAATTATCAATCATTATGTATTTCTTCATATGCTTATGACTTATAGAGATATCTTGGTAGGAATAATTGTGTCTCAATTAATTCCTATAAGCTCCTGAAATGATCATCTATTAAGAGAATGGATTAATGAACTATATATTTAGCTAATCCCCTGTAATCAATAAATCATCAGCATCTTATGTAAGCTTAAGTATATTTCCTTGAACCTTTGGAATGTATTTTAGAAGGTTTTCACACTTATGATTGTTCTATTTTATAGTTTGGAAACTATGATAATCATATTATTTTTTGTCTTCTTCTCACCACTATTTTGATCTATATCACTATGTAAAGCTTATCATCCCTTTATTGAAATATTAATATAACCCAAAGGATTAAGTATTTCAATTCTACATCTATCTTCAATCATTGGTTTTCCAAAACTAAAACCAAAAACCCCAGAACAATTATTTTAGATGCTCTGGCTTGGTAGCTGACATATTACTATCTCAGAGGTACAACACCTTGAATGCAGTGGAAGATCCCAAGCCTAAGCCTGATCTTGCTGATGAACCCATGGATCAAATGGAATCCTTGGATCCTTCTCCATGTGCCTAAAAAATATGATTACAGTTTTAAGTGACACTTTATAGGATGTTGATAGACATGTTTATCCATGAGGAACCTTTAGAGAGAGCAAGAAACCAGGTCAGTTCTAGGAGTATGTGGTAGCCATTAGCAACATTATTCAGGATAAACCATGAACTTTGAAGAAACACTGAAAGATCAAGTGTGTAAATATGAATTGTTAAAAATATGAGTCCATCATTTATAATGGTGTATGGTAAGTGGTTGCAAGACCACAAGGTAAATATGTTGTGTCTTTGAAATGAATGTATAAAATTAGACACGATGCTTATGGCAATATTGAAAAATATAAACCTAGATTTGTGGTCATAGGGTTCTCTCAGAAAGGGAGAATATACTATGATGAAATCTTTGCACCTATTTCCCATTATACAACAATCTAATATATTATGGCTCTAGCTACTAGCCAAGTACGTTCCCTTCACCAAATGAATGACAAGATTTATTTTCTGTATGGATTCCTCAAGGAAGAATTATTTGTGGAGAAACCATAAGTATTTGAGGTACATGACTAGAAAACTTGTGTAGACTAAAGAAATCCGTTTATGGTTTGAAGCAAGCTCCAAGAGCTTGGTATTCCTGCATTGATAGATTCTTGATGAAGCTTGGTTTTACTATAAGTAATTCTAATCCAAATCTTTACTTCAAGAAAATCCAAGGTATGCCTTTTGATTTTTGCATCATATGTTTATGATTTATTCTTAACCAGTGGTGAACCTCTTATCCTCTAGTGTAAGAGGGAGTTATCTTCTGAATTTGACATGAAATATCTTCATTTGATGCACTATTTTCATAGGCTTGAAGTATGGAAGAGACCTGGTGATATTTTCCTTTCTCAAGGAAAACATGTTGTCAAGCTACTAGAATGATTTGGTATGACATAATGCAAGTTCATGAATTATCTAATCGAAATGAATTTCAAGAAGTTATGTGGTGAAGCTATAGGTCATGCTTTGGAAAATCCTTCTGATTATTGTCAATTGATTTGGGCATTAATATTCTTAGTGGACACTAGACCAAACATATGTTTTTTGGTCAATACTTTAGCCAATATATGATTAAGCCATCACATGAACACTGCATTGTTTTGAAGCATGTGTTGATATACCTGCATGGGACCATCAATCTTGGATTGATATATAATGTTAAAAATTTAATACTTCATGGATATATTGATGTTGGTTAGGCTGGTAACAATTCTAATAGAAAGAGCACTTCTAACAGTTTCTTTAGCTTGGGATCTACCATGATCTCTTGGATGAGTAGAAAGAAGAATTTTGTTGCACTGAGTACAACTAAAGTTGAGTACATTGCTGCTAGCATTACTAGTTGTGAGGAAGTATGGTTGATGAAGCTCTTTGGAGAGATACTTGAGAAAGTTCTAGACACAAGGATTATATATTGGGACAATAAGAGTGGGATTTGTCTTGCAAAAAATACTATGTTCCATGACAAGTCCAAGCACAATGAGATCAAATATGACTATATATGGGATATGGTGCAGAGAGGAGCAGTGACGCTCCATCATATTGTGACTGATGATAAGACAAATGCCATTCTTACCAAGCCTTTACAGAAAGGAAAGTTCTTGGTTTTTAGAGAGAAGCTTGGACTTATGGATTTGAGCCGAAAGTGCTCATAGCTGATCGAAAACACTAAGCTTCCTTTCCCCCTAACAAAGCTCATGGGATTAGGGAATGATGTCGTAAATCTCATGAGGATGAGGGACCTCTTGTATAGTGTGTGCCACAAGAGCAGGCCTCAGTATGCATCTGAACCACAATTTGGGATGTGGGAAGAGCCACCTATCTAGCCAATAGGTGTAGTGAGACTTATCCACAGTGCATCCAAATCAAAGGAATTTCTATGAAATGGGACAACAAAATAGGCAGCTAGGATGCAAGGGATTGAGCACAAGTTTTTGGGTAGATACTTTTGTTTGGTGCGCACTTCCTTGTGAGGAAGATTCGTAGATCTAAGGTAAATTGCGTGGAGGCAAGGAGGATGGTTTTTCACCATATTATCTCCTAAATATGGTGTGAGTTTGTTGCAGGTCCTAGCCATAGTCCAGAGGTATGTTTAGAGTTTTTTTATGTTCTTATTTGTGTGGGGAACCTCTATCACAGGTAGCTACATTTTTTTGTATAAAACAACAATTTTTGGTGTAGGTTTCGAAGCCACTAGGACTTGTGAAGGAGGCTCTCAAAAGGCCACATTGATCGCCAAGAGAAGAGATGGTGTATAGAGGATAGAGACGCTTCAAACATGATTTTTCTTGTGCCTGGAGGAAGCCCTAGTTTGTTGTAGCAGTTTGATATATTTCATAGCCTTGTGGAGGTTCCCAAGGTTTCTATAAGATTAAGGAAGGAACAACAAAATAGGTAGAAGTTTGGAAAAGAGAAGAGACATTTTGGAGCAATGGTTTAGGGTTGTTGGGTGCCCTATCTAGTCTTGAGAATGCATAAAAATTGAGGCCGTGGGGAAAACAACAGTGAGTTGTAGATGTCACCTTGTTGATAGTTAGACGCTAAGTGGATGAGGATCCTAGGTGGGGACTGATTTGAGGAGTTTGTTTGCAACCAATATGAGGGGTTTCCTAAATGACTGGATGCCCTAACTAGGAGCAGATGCTACAACAGGATTGGTCACTCGTGGACTATTGAAGGGCAGCGTGAGAGTGGACCAAGTGTGGAAGTGGATTGGGAATTTATGGTCCAATGGAGGAAAACGTTATATTGCCCAAGTTGGAGCCCATGTGCACCATCTTCATGGACTTAGATGGTTTCTAGAGTTGTAGAAGTTGAGCTCGAGGTTTGATCAGCCAGAGGAGCAGATTGAAAAACCATAGACTTGTGTGTGGAGAAGGATTTCTACAGCAGATGATGGCTAGTCCTTCTAACCCATGTTCATTATGGGAGATGGAAATATTGCAGTGATAGGTGGCAACCCTCCATGCCCTATGTCGGTCTTCATCAAAGCAGCACATGAAGACCATAGTGGTATGAAGTCCCTAAGTACGGCAGGAGCAGCAATGGGAAGATTAGAAGTTGTTCATAAATAGAGATGTGAACAACTCGACATGAGTCTCAATGTGTTGTGTCCCTGATGGACTAAGACATAACTAAAGAGAATATTGTTAGCCAAGGTTTAGTGGTCAGATGGACTTCAAGCATTTATAGAGGCAAGAGATGCAGATCGAGAGCCGAAGGACTAGGCAGTTACAGGGTACGACTGAGAGGAGGTAAGGGAGCATGCGATAGCCAGATGGTCAGAGTATCTTGTTGACTTGGTAGATTGGTTTTCGATGGACTGAAAGCAGGATCCAGTTTTGTATCTTGTATCAGTGGATATATGAGTGCCATTCTCCCTACTACAAGAGCCCTAAATTGTTGTATTATATGTTGATTAATATAATGAAGTTGGGTTGAAAATTGTAAAAAGTTTTCTATATTTTATTCACGTGTGATTTACTGTTGTTTATTTTTCGTTGTCCAAAGTAGTTTCGTTGTGATTCTTGGTTTAGTATCATTAGAGATTTAAGATTCTATCCCAAACACCAAGATTGTGGAAATACAACATTGGCAAGTGGTAATCCCCCCAAGTGAAAATAGGGTGATGGATGAATCTCCCCTATGATGATTCTTCTTCATTAGAGTGAGACATCATTGTCCCAGATGATACAAAGCAAATATGAACATAGATGGGCAGAGAAAGCAGAGATATTTATTGCAAAAAGAAATTCCTCCCTAGCTAAGAGGGAGTGTTGAAAATAGTAGCTGAGGGATGAATTTCTAAAAATAAAAAGTCTATTAAAATAGAATTTCTAAAAACAATCACTCTAAAATTAGATATTATAAACATAGAAAGTCTCAAGTATGACTTTCCAAAAATAGTAAATCACCTTGCATCAATTGGTAATCATGTATTGTTAATGGAAAATCCCTTGTGATCATCAATCAATCCTAATAGCTCAATTTCGACTTAATCATCAATATTATCATTAATATTATTATAATTATTCTTATGATACCAATTTATTATTATTAAAAATAAATTCAAGTCTCTCAATGTTGGCTCTCAATAACATTCTCTTACACTCATTAATGCTCTTACACTCTCTTACTCCAATTAAAAGACTCATCATAAAATATTCCTCTTATGAATTTCATAAAATATTCTTCTTATGCATGTCATAAAAGATTCCTCTTGCAAGGCATGGCATGCAATATTTCTCTTACACACTCATTAAAATCATGTCATAACATATTCCTCTCACCCTCCCATCTAAGGTATGTGTTGTCTCTCCATAATGGAATTCAAATTGTCTCTCCTTAATGGCATGAGTTACTCTTCCCTAAATGGAAAATGTAGCTCCTCCTCAAGGCATGTGTATTTCTCCTCCTTTATGTGAATGATTGATTGCTCCTGATATATATGTGTGTGTGTGTGTCATATCATCTCAACTCACTTACTTGTGCATTGTGAATTCGAACTTGAGAGAGAGTTGGAGATATTTAAAGGAGATTGTTAGAGAGACATACTTAGAGAGTAAGAGACAAATTTGGTGAACCAATGTTGATTATGCATTTGCTTCAGTTGTTGCTACGAGTGATATTCATGTTACAACTTGTTCATATTTCGATGAACTTTCTCATTCTCTGGTTCTCTCATTTTACTTTGTATCTATGTTGAGTTATTGTATCTAATAGAAGAAGAATCTAGTTGGGTTTTCCCTTTGTGGGTTTTTCCTTGGTCATTGGACCTAAATTAATTGTGTCTCATTATGTTCTTGTATGTCTTCTATTGCGCATATGGTTTATGTTCTATCTAAAAATTGTTGAACAAATATTGTAGCATAAAGAAGTTCTGTAATAAGTGATTGTTACAACATAGAACATCAAAATTTCATCACCGATATCATCCTAATGCTTTTCCCTAGCTCTATTTTTCCTATACCCCTTACAATTTTCCATGGTGAGCCTCACCGAGTCGACTTGTCAAGAGGGTCCATCGCTAACTAATCGCAGGACTACTGAGTTAGTGTGTCAGCCAGCTCATCCTGGCTAACATCATCCCAGTCAATCCCATTGCTGAGAAACTAACTCCTCTAGGTAAAAATTCTAGGTTTTTACCTTCAAGCCACATCGTCACTTCCTCATCCAATCACATTAAAGGAAAATTAGGCCACACCAATGAAGAGTCTCCACAACTAGGGTTTGTCAAGGATAAGGTTGCCCAATTTATTTCTTATAAGTTCAAGGCTTGCCCTCCTGTGCCACATTGATATTTCCTTCAATCTCTGCCATGGATTGACTAAGGGATATTGAACTTTCCTTAACCAACGCATTAGACAAGGATCTTTATGACCGTCATAAGAGCAATTATCGACCTGACCATGATTTGCCTTAGTTTGTTATTTTGACCATGACACTGTCTCATATTTCCTACATACCTCCAAATGAATGCCAATACTTGGTGTCGACGTTGACAGTTGATTAAGGCACCGTAAGGTGTTATCCCTCTTGAGCTTGATCCAATCCAATTCCAAGGAGTTCTTAGCCCTTCTGCATTCCCCGTTCTGGGATAGGGAATTCGAGGCTTGCTAGTGTAGGTGATCTTGCAACCCTTACCTACCATAGGCTTCATGTAAACTCCTAAAATGTATCCTCCTCACCTACCATATGCCGAGGGTTCTAGGATTCAAAGCGTGCCTATAAGCAACTCCATGGAATTATGTAGAGACTTTCGGGGTCAAGCTAGCTACACCCGAATGCTAACAAAAGATATCCAAGCTACTAATAATGCATGGATGGATAATCCTCTCTGCATGTGATTCGACTATCCTTCCACCAAAAAGAAAATAACCCTTTATCATTAGCTCGACACCTTTTGCATAGGTGAAAAGGCTTATAGCCCGATGAAGGAATATCTATGTATACGCATAGACCCTACCAAGTGGGTAGTCTCTTATGTAATTGTTTCTTGTTAATAAAAAGGGTCTTTATGCACAATGTTTCCAAGCTTTTAATCCATATCCTTATGGATCCTCTCACAGTCTGTAGCATTTCATATTGTCCTTGTATTATTTGCATATGTATAGTAAAAACACCAATAAGCATTGCATACATATTATTGTCTCAGTACAGAGATACAACCCTAGTTTCTATCATATAAATCACTATTCAATCTATTGCACACTATATGTTCTGAACAACAACAACAATAAGTGTTTAGCACAAAACTTCATTCCCATCTAGAAGCACAACTTGCTCAATTTGTTCATCAACATCATGCATTTCATAGATGCAACATATGTGTATATATATTTGTTTATTTATTCATCACTATGAGTGTGATTTCCACACAAAAATGTATCCACATTCTCATCAAATTAATAGCACAAAATCAATCAAAAAACCAAATCCATTTCAAACCAAAATGCATCATAAGTTCATTAACATTTAAACAACACAATAGATACTTATCTTTCAAGTTGCAGGGTAACTGAGTATGGGACAAGGAATCTCCACCCAACCATAGACAACTACAGTGACACTTACTTATAGATGTCACCCTTGATCCAGATTCTGGAGTCTGAAGGGGGTGCTTTCTTAAGGGACTAGAACATCAGCTCCAAACAAAAATAGGGAACCTAGAGTGCCTCTTCCTCAATCCCAATAGTTGACACTACCATATTCTTAGCATGGTGAGTCCATAGATTCTTACCTCACCACAAGCACATACATAGTGATTCCAACCAACTTTTAATGGTTGTCAAACAATTCTAGTTTCTTCACTGCACAGTAAAATGTCAACATCCCAAGCAAGCAATCCTCCTCCCCAACTCTGGAATTTGTGTCCCTTTATCCCATACCCCTTTTTTTAACTTCACATATTTGTAGAAAATATTTACAATGCAATTTATGAGAGAACCATGGGTCAGGTTGTCACAAAGATCATCTAGAGAATTGAGAACTATACAATATGTAACAACTTTTGTATTTTAGGATTTTAGTTTAGGAAATAAGGATCAATTATATATTTTACTTTTTAGCTCAATGGATCCTACTAACGTGGATATGGAAATTTGTAATAAAGACCTTCAGTTCGAACCTATAGAGAGAAAATTGGAGAGGTGTTACAGAGTGATGAAATAAAAGAAGTATTTTATGATATTTGTGTTTGTTGTTCTTCAATTATCATGATATGGAATCTGAAAATTATTGGGAATTGGATTGAGGAGTATGTGTTTTGTTTTAATCCTCTGCTTATAAATTTCTTAATATCTAGATTAATAACTGTGAGAAAAGCCTTGCTATGCAACATAACTTGTTTAAATAAATTATGTGTTGATGCAACTATTGCAAAGGAAAATCAATTCAATGTCTGCGTTATTCAGATTCTTGTTCAGTTTACAGGAGTGTGTTGGGATCTCAGTCAATTGTTGGATAGAGTGGCAACCTGTTGACCACATAGTGAAAACACAACTCAAGTTCAAGTGGAGGCATTGATTTAGCTTACTGTAGGAAACGTGACAACCTAAACAAATTGTGGAACAATGGCATCTTTGCATACCTCTGTATCTCATAAATTCCTTTGAAGGTGATACATGGTGGGAGCAACATTGAAGAATTAAGTTTGGGTGTTCCTTCATGAAGTGTTGTCGAAGGATTCATTTCCTTTGAGGAATGAGAGTCATTACAAATCAAATTGAAATGTTGAAAGAGTTGTTTCCAGAAAGGAATGTTGCTTTGAAGGTATGAGTAAGATTTTTTTTTGTTTATGTGTGTTCAACCTTGTAGCACACAATGGCATTGAGTTACAAAAGGGTCAATTTTAGAGATATCAAACATTGGAAGGTGGAATTGTCATGTTTGTCTTTTGAAACCACTCTACCATTGTATTGTTAGTTGGGAATGCAATGTCAAAATTGTAAGGTCTTTTATAGTTAAAAATCCAAAATCCAAATCTTTTTTTGTGCCTACATCACATCTAACTTTGGATCTATCAAGCCTCGAGAGGGATCAAATCTCATGAGATGCAAAGATATTTGATCCCTCTCAGCGCTTAGTAGATCCATAGTTAATATGGATCTAGGTTGGTAATAATAGTACCCCCTTATTGTGTAAAGAGACCCTCTCCAAACTAATGTAGTAGACATGTTGTATTGTAGTGTAATGTCGTGTAAACATTTTGACTAGGTCAAATAAAATAAAATAATTAATAATTATAATTATCAATAATAAAAATTGTTGATTAGTGATTATTACATAAAATAAAAATAAAATATAAAATTAATATTATATTAATAAATAATAAGTAACAAGTGTAAATCCATCTCAATAATTAAAAATGTTGATTAGGTGATATTACATAAAAATAAAAATAAATTATTAAATAATAATTATATTTCTAATTAATAAGTAAACAAGTGTAGATCCATCTTAACTCCTAAACTACCAAGCATTCAAAGGGATCAAATCTCTTGAGATACAAACCTCTTTTAAACTAAAAAGAAAGTTGATCTCTCGAAGTGCTTAGTACATCCAAAATTATAATAAATCTAAGTTGATTAATAATAATCTTCCACTAAAAAGAAAATTATTTGCTTCTTTACTATCTTAGTTGGTAATCACAATGCGGTGAAGTTCGTTAGAAAGGCGGGCTCTGTACTCGAGGTCACGAGTTCAAATCCCCTGGACTAGCCCGGAAGCTGTGGAGAGGGGCGGGCGCAGTTCCCGAGGAGTTATAGTGGTAGTGGTCAGAATCGACCCCGTGTAACACGAGTTGCGAGACTGCTCCAGTTGTCGATTCTGTAATTAAAAAAAATAAAAAAATCTATTAATATTATTGTTAATATTTTTGGTTACTTTTAATAATAGTTCCCTCATTAATAAATATCACATTTTATTAGAAGAAAAACTATTTTTACTTTAATATTATTTTAATTTTTTAAATTTCTTTTTTTTTATTCTTAATATAAATATTTTTCTAGTATTTATTTAATTTATATAATATTATCTTCGTTACTATTTTCATTTAATGGAAAACCCCAAAACTAGATCGGTTACGTTACCAATATTTATAATATTACTTATATTTATTTTTTTGAATTAATCAATCAATATATCTATATGAATTGCCATGGTTCGAATCTTTTGGAGGTATCCTATGATGGATGTTGGCTTGGGTAACTCGTGAATTGCCATGGTTCAAATCTTTTGGAGGTATCCCGTGATGGATTGCATTTATGGGGACATCTTTTCGGTGGAAACAATCCCCTGTTGTTTGCAAAAACAGGTATTATTAGCCATTGCATGCTTGTCATTAAGATAAAATAAGGATATGGACCATGCCAATAATATTATGGAACGATTCTGACTGTAAACGCTGGTTGGCGTTCCGAAATACACGAAATATATGTATTTCACAGCGATCAGATAGTATTATTAACCCTTGCATGTTTTTCATTAAGATAAAACAAGTGTTGCATGCAGCTGGTAGTCCCTTCTGGGGTCTGCCACAACAACAAAATGAGATCAATTTCTAATAATTTCAATCAAAGATATTAACATATATTCTTGTGCAATTATCTTTGGAAATTTGGGAATTAACTTTTCAGAATATTAAATGAAGTCATATATAGATATAATTTGTGTTTCTCATGTTGCCTGATTTTGTTATTTAAAAGTTAGGAATGTCAAAAATTAAAAATTTTAATACCTTCCAAATACCATAAAACTACATATATGGCAGCTAGTCACTACATTGAGAAGGGAGTGCGTTACTCAACTACTCACCTATTAGCACACTTACACGGCTCCTCAGGCTTTGTCGATCATTCCTTAAACAGGAGAATAGAATAGTTTCTAGAGCCTTCTCGTCAGTAATTACGTGTGTATGCATGTGTGTAGTACCAGCATCATCACCTGGTTGGTCTCACATGAGCACCAATCTCGTTTTGCTGTGTGGTGGCAAGAACATTCTCTAGGAGATTCGCTGGGTGGTGTAGGTCAACATGAACGGAACTAGTGTGCGGCTTATATAAGCCTTCTTAAGATGAGTTGGTTTTGATTCTATATGTGCAGCCTGTATAAGCGAAGATCATTATCTGCGTCATTCATCAGTATCTTGCTTGTTAGTGAGCTGACGACCCCTCCGGAAAAACCAAATTATTAAAGTGCCTTCTCCCGAATAAGTTCCGGCAGGTGGGACAACACGGTTGGTTTTTATGTCATTCATAGAGGGGGACTGATCGAGACTGAGGCAAGGAAGCAACTTATAGAGTCTGAGTGTAGCACAAGGCCAGACACCGGAGCACGAGCAATAACTCCTCGATGAGCAAATTGAAAATGTTTTTTCATCTCACGTGTCCTCTTACCACTTTGGCACGCGAGCAAGTATTCGATCAACAAACTTTGATCTTTATTACGTATTAATTGAGCACTCGGGTATCTCTAATAGCATTTAACCAGTTGAACTAATGCTAACATTAGTTTAACACATTCTATAATGCAAAAGAAATAGATGATTATAATATATGGTTTTGTTTTTCTGTTACGAGATACCTAGAGTAACAACTTTAAAACTTTAATTATCAACAATTAAAAATAATGTCAACTCCACCCTTTTAATTAAGTAGTGCGTACAGGACTAATAGCATTAATATATATTATAAAATAACAATTTGTGTATCAATGAACTAATTTCACTACCTAACTTTAATATTATAAAATAATTTAATACATCATACCTCCTCAGCTGCCGAGGGCTCTAGTGGAAAATAGGTGTCAATGGGATACCTTTTATTTTTCGTCCAACGTCAACTACATTCTAGAACGTTTCATTTTAACTTTAATTTTTTTTATCCTTTTTACAAAAGAAACGTAGAAAAATCATTCTCATACGGCTGAATGATTTTAATATCGTGTCAAATTATTTGCAGGGGCCACTTTGGCGGTTGATACGTTGAATTCAACCTAATCCAATATTTCTTACTTTAAAAATTGGCTTTGCTTGTGTGTGAAAGTAAATTCTAAACCACACATCCACAAGTAAGATAACTGTAAATCATCATAATCCAAATCAGATAAAGAATATTGTGGAATACCAATTTTATATATATTTTTAAGTATATTCTCGACAATGGAAAAAAATATTTAAGAGAAATACTTGAAAGCTAAGTAATGTTCAAGGCAGTCTCATGTTTGAGGCGCCATGCTCTCCACCTTCAAAAATAACCATGCGGCGTCGGAGTCAATACCAGCGAACTTCACCAAACAAACTTAGCACTTCAATAAATAATCAGGGAATGGATGAAAAAGTTTGACACCTGTTTTTTACCACAGAGACGTTATCAACTGCATGAACCAAGTTTGTCAAATTAGTAAACCATAAGCTTCACTCTGTCTCAGATACATTTTGAGAACCAGAAGTTTAGAATTTGTTCGGAAGTGCTAGTCTTGCCAAGTGCAGAAAGATTTACTCATAATTTGTTCCTTCGCAGTAGAATGGCTCAGCTTGAACACAACCTGGGAGATGTTGGAGATTCGCAAGATGCTCACGCGAAGCTTACTCCTAGTATTCATATCTACTCTATTGTTCCTCTTCTCTGTTATTTTTTCTGTAATTGTAAATGGATATGTTGTTGCCTGTGTGAAATTTTTTTCCTATAATTTCTCTCACATATTGCAAATGAACATCGCAATAGATCATCAACTTGGCGCTGCCAATGGTTTGGAACCACTGAAGCAAGATGGATTGACAACGATAGCACCATCAGCAACATATACCTTGAAGAACCATGAAAATGATGTAACCAACCATTTAAAACAGGAGACCAACCAATTAAAACAGTAGATATTTGTAGTGCAGGACGCTTGTTACGAGGAAGAAGGCTATATTTTCATCTCAATGCTAATCAATAAACTCTGTTAATTGATGCTCTAATTTATTTACAGTGTTTTAAATATAATGGATGCTCTTTCTCTTTTTAATTTCTGGTCTTTTCCCTAAAATAACTTTTAAAGAAAGGTTCAGGCACAACAAAACTAGATTTTTGCCCAGAATCATCACTCTACCTGTTGCTGTTTTTCCCCAATTTTGATGCCATGGCCTTCCGAGCATTGCAGAATTTAGTCGAAGAATGAATTTAGTACACTTCAGTCATGTTCCTATCCTCTGTTCTCTGCAAAGTTTGTGCACAAATACAGCGGTTGCTTCAAATGGTAAGAAATTATCCCTTTGCTATGTACAAATCCATTATTTCTCTGATATAAAATTTAAAGAATATTAAAGTTCCATGAAAAGGTTTAGCAATCATATAATACATATGAGTTTAAGGTTTGGTATGTTGCCTCTGAAATTGTAGACGTGTTTCTTTGGTATTTGGTTCCATACTCACCATTTTTGTATCTGACATATGTTATGCTTGTGTTTTTGACAAAAATAATTATATAGTCTTCTACCTGTATGTTTCAGAATTAACGATGCAACAATAGTTTTGCATTAATCGCCCTTCCCAATGAACAGAACTTCGGTTGGCTCGTTGAAAATTGATTGCTTTTGTAACGAAAGAAATAGTTGAAAACAACTACTAACTATCCTTCACTGACCTCGAAAAACGAAAAGTTTCCAGGACACAAACTGTGTTTACAGTTGCATTTCTTCTCATGTTTTTGTTAAAAAAATAGAAAGGGAAAACCCAAATTAATTTTCAATAGTAGTTCAAAACTACTAGCAACTATCCTTTCCTCTCTCCGCTTTCTGTCATGTTATGTCTTCCCAAACTGGTGTCGGAGATGCAGTCTAAGGAAAATTTTGAAAATTAAACATGTAAAATTAGCTAGCCTATGTGTGAATAAACCCCTGAAATTTCCCTTTTCTATGATACAGGTTTCATTCAAAGACGCAGATTTTAGCATAGAAATACCACGGGTTATGCCGATTCCAGCCAAGGATGTGCCGACTCCCATTCAGGACAGGTTTGACTATGCCTTTCACTGGTTTGGTTATGCCTTTCACTGGTTTGTGAAGCATTCCTCGTGCCTCCCGGAAGCCACAGCGATTTTCATATCATCCTCGCCGGTTGAATACAAAGCAGATTGCCTCAAGTGGTTTCGATTCTGAACAAACAAGCGCCCTCTTCGGTTCTGAGATCATTTCAATGAACATTCATCTTCAATGAATGTTCTTCTCGGCAGACTGAACAAACCCATCTCGGCAGCTGTAAACAACCCTCAAGTTCAAAGTGTTCGTACAAGATATCCCTGGTGAAGTCATTGAATCACCAGCAAAGAAGAAGGACATTGCAGTGATGGGCGATGATAATCCCCCTGACCCAAGACTCTAGAACTAGCTAGTTATTGCTTGTTTCTCAAGATTATAGCTAATAGAACTTCAATGCATTAGGACACTTGGACGAGGCCGTGGCAGTTGTAGAAGAAGCCGTGGCAGCTGTGTACATGCAGCGACAGCCGTGACAAAGCGAGTCGAAACTCTTTAGCCTAAGTTTTTCAGAAAAGTATACAGGCGACTCCAAACTCTTTAGCCTAAGTTTTCAGAAAAGTATACCTTGTAGCCGGCAATAAGAGGTCGAAACACAAACTTTGGATAAAAGTCTACTGGGCAGAACATTTTATTTAAAACATTGGGTTAAACATGACATGTACGAGGAATATTATTTGGTCAAAGCTAATTAATCGATGGTCAACGATCAATGGATCACTATAGTCCAGCCAAAGGCAAGGACTAATAAAGACATGGACCATGCAAATAATATTATGCAACGTTGATTGGCATTCTGAAATACACAAAATATATCTATTTCACAGTGATAAGATAAAATGGGTGGCCTTAATTTTCAGCTTTAGGAATACATCTACCCACAACAATACCAAAGATATCAACGTTTCCATAATTGGCGGCTCTTCTAACTTATGCACCCAACACATGTAATGACGTCAAATGATGTCACGTCACGTCTATATATCGTAAAAAATGTTGGAATTAATGCATATGGAATTGGAAAATCACACCAGACCTAACGCAACGTCTTAGGACCTTTAGAACTCGGGAGTCACTACATAGTTCTAACTTGCGACCTTTAATTGTTTAATAAAATTTGGACCAATTCCGAAGTGACTTATTCGTTGAGATCCATGGCAATAATCATCTTTATGAAAAGAAAATGCAACTGTTTTAAAAACTGATAAATAGATTTCTTAAATGAATTTTTAAGTTGGTCATAATTTTAACTTTTCTACTTAGATGTTGTTGCTCTTATTTTTCCAAACTGTAATATTTTTAATGGAAAATCAAGATACCAAAAACAATGAATTTGGAACAACAATGAATTTGGAATAATAACGGTCACAAATTTAACACACAAATGAAACCAGCATAACAATCTAAGCCATTATACTAAAGCATAGATTTGATTACATAAAATGAGATGAAACAATGGAACCTAGCTTTGCCTAACAAGTTGAAGAAAACATAGAAATATGTTGTTAACCCAAGCAGAGAGAATTCAGAATGGTGATGTTGTTGGCTTAGTGAATAAACTATTGTTGACTGATTATTAGAATGATGGTTTCCAACTTCAATAATGTCTTAATCAACTTGAAGCTTCACCAATGGAATCATCGCCAAAAACCCACAAAAACCCAGAAAGGGTTTGGTTTGGTCTTCAACAGTGAAGAAGCCCTCTAACTCGTGCGAATGGCCCAACTATCCAAATAGTGCATAATATTGCCAAAATCCTTTGCTGGAAGTAGCGGCAATCCACAACTAAAAAAACTCCCAATTGATCTGAAGTTTGGCTCCAAAAAGATCAAATTCTTCAACCCAAGAAGCACTCAATATGCCCACACACAGCCAAAAAATGATGAATTCGACCCTGAAAAATGGCCCCCAAACACCACTACAAATTATCACCAAAGTTTCGCTTCTCTAACAAGAGAATGACCCCTACAAGTTTTCCTCCTAATTTCCTCTATAGCTTGCACATTGACCAAGTCGAATTCTCTCCTATGCCTAGGAACGCGCATTGCTCCAAAAAGTTTGAATGTTATGCTTAGGTGAAATCTCGTGATGGACTCCTCATATTTTTAAGTTAGGGAAACACTCAAGGTTCTCTAAAAATAGCTTGGATTTCGCCTAAAACCCTTGTGCTCAACAACACTCCAACCTTTGCGCTGAACAACTCCAAGAGATGTTAAACTCCAGTGTAGTAGAAAACGATAATGTGGAGTGCCCCCTTTTTGCCTTTATATACTCATGTGCTCATGTGCCCTCCTTGGTGGCCACCACTTTCCCTCCAAAAATTATCTCCCTGTCTAGGGGTGAAAATTTCTACCATGTGGTTCCATCCACATCCCCTAAGTCCAAAAATGCCAAAATTGATCCGCAATCCTTTTCCTCTTTTCCCAAGGGAAACAATGGGCTAAAGGATATCATTCTAGCAATCTTATGGGATAGGAGACATTATAGTCCTCCCCTCCAAAATTTGTTTGTCCTCAAGAAACTGCAATGTTGGGTGCTATAGTACCTACTCTCCTTCCCATGTAGCATTCTCCAAAGGAAAGACCTGTCACCTAATAATGAACTCCATGATAACCCTATTCTAAGCTTCCTCTCTTGCATCTTCAAGACAGCTCCAGGAACCAACACCAAATGCCCCTCATCATCAAGTGGTGTTAGCTCCATGGTACTTGACACCCATTGCCCCAATGCCTTCTTTAGGTATGACTCGTGAAATACATCGTGCACTTTGATGCCTGATGGAAGATCCAACTCATATGCCACCTCCCCGATATGTCGGATCACCTTGTAAGGTCCGTAAAAGAGGGGCTTGAGCTTGTTGGTCCCCTTATGTTTGAGTGTTGACTGTCGATATGGTCATAGGCATAGGTAGACTGAGTATCCCACCTCCATCTAGTGGTGGTATAAATACAACTTCTGTTGATTCTGAGCTATCTGTAATGTGTCCTTGATAGCCTTGGGAATTTCTTAGCTCTCTTGGATCCAATCCTTCACCCTTAGGGCTTTGTTATCCCCAAAAACCATTTCAACAAATGATAGCACCTCATAGCCATAGAATGCTTTAAAGGGTGTCATCCCAATAGACATGTGATATGTCATGTTATAGCAGTATCCCCCAAATGAAGCCAATTCACCCATACATGTTGCTGACATATCACATAGTTATGCAAGTAACCCTCCAACCATTTATTCACAATTTTAGTCTGCCCGTCAGTTTGATGGTGGTAGCTAGTGATGGGTGTAAGGTTGGTACCCACCAGTCTAAAGAGCTCCTGCAAAAATTCCCCCATGAACCTATTGTCCCTATCATCGATAATGGTTTTAGGGAGCCCATGCAACCTAAAAACCTCCCTGAAAAAGAGTTTAGCCACATGCGCTGCTAAGTACGTATCTGAAATACCAAAAAAGTGGGAAAACTTGATCAACCTGTCTACCACCACATATATATAGTCTCGCCCTTGAACAACTGGAAGTTTGGTGATGAAGTCCATGGAGATACCCTCCCACTTTTGCTTTGGAATAGGAAGAGGTTGAAGTAACCCAGCTGGATGTGTCTGCTCCACCTTGTTTCTTTGGCATGTACTTCTACACTCCTGCACATACTTCAATATATCACCCTTGAGGCCTTTCCATGTAAACTTCTCCTTGACAGACCTATAGGTTTTGAGAAACTTGGGATGTCTTGAAAGAGGGGAATCGTGGGTTGCCCACATGATTTTCTCCCATAGATGAGACCCTCACACCAAATAAATCATGTTCTTGTATTATATCACCTCATCCATAAACTTGTACATATAATCCCCACATTAGTCATTCATAATCTTGCATGCCTACTAATCCTTGGAGTGCTCTTCCAAAAGTCATGCCTTCCAATCCTGGGTGATGTCCATGAGAGAGAGTGTTGCAGGCCTCCTGGAAAACACATTAGCCACTACATTATGCTTCCCCTTGACATACTCTATCTGAAAATCATATTCTTAGATCCTACTAACCGAGTTTTGTTATCTGTCATTAAGCTCTCTCTGGTCCAAGAATAACTACAAGCTATTATGGTTTGTCTTCACCCTTACTCGGTTTCCATCCAATTGTTTTCTGAATTTGGCCAAGGAATGCATGATGGCCAACATATCTTTATCATAAATGGAGTATAGTCTCTCATAGGCACAAAGCGTTTGGCTCTCATAGGAAATGGGGTGAATACCCTGCATCAAGATTGCTCCAATTCCCTCGCCTAAAGCATCACACTCTAGTACAAAGGGTTGTCAAAAATAAGGAAATACTAAAATGGGGTTTGAATTCATCACTACCTTCAAGCACTCAAAATCCTCTTGTGCCTCTGCTAACCACTCAAAATCACCCTTCTTCATGAGATCTTTACAGGGTGTTTCCAACTTAGAGAATCCTCTCTCAAATCCCCTGTAAAAAGTGAAAATGCCCAAAAATACCCTCAACTTTGTCACATTCCTAGGAATCGATCAATTTGGGATAGCTCAAATCTTCTCCTAATGTGGCCGAACTCTCTCCTCTCCAATGACATGGCTGAAGTAAAGCATCTTTGTGAGGCCAAACTCACACTAGGACCTCTTCACATAGAATTGTTGCTCCTCTAAGATCATCATCTCCCCCTCCAAGTGCTGCAATTCTCCTCCCATGTCTTGAATCAATATATTGTCAAAGAATATTAGTACATATCTGAAAACTACTTGCAAAACCTGTCATTCATACAAGACTGGAATGTGGTTGGTGCAGCTATTAGCCCAAGGAGCATAACCAAAAGCTCAAAGTTCCCATAGTGACACCATAAGGTTGTCTTTCAGATGTCATGCTCTCTCACTCCTTGAGCACAAGTCTATTTTGGAGAAATACTTTGCTTCCCTTAACTCATTCATCAACTCATCTATCCTTAGGATTGGTTTATCCTCATCTTATTGAGAGATTGATAATCAATGCACATTCAAAGAGACCCATCCTTGTTCTTCACCAACACCATGAAAGAAGAGAAACGTTTAGAACATGGCTTGATGTGGCCCAAGGCTAATAACTCCTAAATGGATCTTTTTATCTCATTTTGCTATGCCTTGGGATGTTTGCAAAAGGTGATAATGGCTGCCTAAACCATTTCCTCCAGCTCAATAGTGTGTTCAAACCCTCTATCTAAGGGATGACCTAGAGGAATGTCTCCAAAAACTACTTGATGTCTCTACAAGACTACTAAGATGTCCAGATGGTGCTACCATGTTTGAGCCCTTCTCCCTACCTTTGAAATCCCACATTCCATTTCCCATGCTATATATGCCTATTGGAGGTTTGCCTTCATCCTATTGGTTGACACTATCTTAGGTGGGCAGGAGTGCATGCCCTCAACACCAACTTTTCCCATTGGGCCCCATGAATTCCCATCTCCATTGCTTGGTGATATATAGTATAGTTCCCAATTGAATATAGCCACTACATGCCCAACACCACATTGGTTTCTGTTATGTTCACCACAATGAAGTGATTCGTGATCTTGTAATTCCCCATCATCAATTTCATCTTGGGGATCATCCTGGTGCACTGCATGGTCTGGCTTCCTAGTATAAGAACTGAAAATCCCTCCAAATACTATATTCATAACCCCCTCCAGTCTACCAACTATTCATCTATAAGTTGTAGGTTTCCCCACCATAAACCATAACAGTCACCCTTTATCCCAAAATAGTTCCCTTGATTCGCAAGGTGTGGTATCTAGGAATCCCTGTAAGTGAAGAAATGATGCCCCCTTTTGCAACCTGATGATTTGTATCCTCTCTTCATCATTGTGACCCTCCTCTCCTATCAACTCTTGTTCATCCTCCTCCTTAGGCTTGCTATCAAAAAACACCTCAATATAGTGAGTCCCCCCCTTCTAACACTTGTGTATAGGTGCCTAAGGCTCCTCACTTGTGAATCATAGTTTCCTCCTTCGGAGATCCCTCCTATTCTCATCATCAAACTTTTTCGTCTTGTCCACTCTTTCAGAGGATGCATGATGTTCTTACCCTTCTAAGGAAGGGTAGGCCAAGGAGGTAATTTGGTCTGAAGTAATATGTCGAAAATGTCCCTAGTCTTGGTAATCTCATCCTGCAAAGCAGTGGGCTTGCAAGCCCTCACCCATCCATGTAATTTCTCTATCAGCCCCTCAAAGAATAACATGATCAATCTCACTTCCAAGATATTTGACACCATCATGACTAACCTCTTGAATTTTGAAATGTACACCTCTACACTATTGGTTTGTCTTAGTTGCACCAACTCCTTGAAATGTTGCTTTTTATCTTTCTTTTCAAACCACTTGATGCATCTTTGTGTGAACTCTATGTAGGAAGTAATGCTAGTGTGCCCTAGAGTGATCAACGCATGGTACCACCACTCTTGTGTATCTCCATCCAAATGTAAGGTGGTAAACTTAATAGCATCCATCTCCCTCATGGGGTTTAGATAGAAATACGTGTCCAACGTTTGCACCCACACTCTAGCATAATTTATGGTTAATCCATCAAATTAGGGAAGTGTTTTATTTCCCAATGTACTGTATGGGTCGATTTTTGTTGACCTCCACTACATGGTGTCCTAGCCCCGAGTCTATGTTTTTCCTTCAAGTGGCAAAAATCTCCAAAGGAGAGGGCCAGCTTAATCCTCAGGTCTAATGCAACATACTCCTCAATCCCATCTGCAAATGAACTCGTGAAGGTCGTGAACGAATCTAGTTCTCTTGAGATTCCACCCACAAATTGGGCCATAGTGGGTCAGTTGGAATGGCTAGTTATATGTGGGGTGTCCTAGATATTTATGTGTGCATGCATGTGGCTCCCCTCACCAGATCTGACCCTGCCTTCCCCATTATTATCTTGCTTCCCCTGATTATATATATGAGCACTATCCAACTACAACAATTTATCTATCATAAGCTTTTGCAACCTTGCTATTTTAGCCAATGTTGGCTCCTTTCCTCCTTGTTCAGGTTCTTCACTACCATCCATGGTCTCCTTGTCCTAATTATCATGCTCCCTTGTGTGGTCTACCTCAGTATCAAAAAAGGGGTTAGCGCCCCAACCTCTACCTCATCCTCTTATGCCTCTAATCTTTATTGGATCATTATATTATTTTTCATCCATCTCAATGCATTCAAAGTGGAAAAAGTGGAGGAATAAGCTCACGAGACTGTTTTTATTGGTGGGACGCAGTTTGGAAAAACAAGGTCTAAAACCTTCCAACAGTGTTTTGAGGTATCAAACGATGTTTTTTGGGGGGATAAAACTTTGTTTCTTTAGTGCGACACCTTTCTAAGATATTCTACACATAGGTACCTTTCCAACGACACAAGAATCAGGTCAATCAAAGTTTGTATGTGAAAGTTACGCCACTCAGAAGTTGACTTTCTTGTTTTCACCAACATGGTTTGAGAGGATGCCACATTGGCTCCCATCATTCATGGAAAAAGGATTAGCGACATGAGTGTGACGTAAAAGACTCTAGAAGAGTCTATATTGTAACTCAGGTTAAGAGTTGATATAGTCAAACTTAACCACTAGTAGGCTATCAGTTTGTGTTATAACTGAGCCACTAGGAGGAAGAGGAAATCCATTCTTTCGAGATTGTTTTCTCCATGGCTGAGAAAAGATAGCAAAGAGGGATAGGAGGTATAGAAAAGAAATAGTATTTGTGCCCTGTAGTAGCCCATGGGCCACAAGCCTTACTTCTTTGTACCTATAGCCATATTTCTAAACAAATAAAGACAGCGAAGCGACCTCACCTTCCAGTTGGGTTTTCTCCTGAAGGGGTTTCCCAGAGCATATCTTGTGTCTTATGTGTGTGAGAGAGATTTTATTTTGTTGTTCTCTATTTCTACGTAATTTGTATTTGCATGCATGCACTAATTGCAGTAAAATCTACAGATGTTGAAATTTAATAAAATTGTAATAGTGTAGAATTTCAATTTTATAATATAATATTACCAAATATGCTTGGACAAACTATCCAGTGGAATATCCATGACAGTTTATGGGTCACCCTCAACCCCTACCTCTATGAAATACCACTCCACTAAATATAGGTGGCATCACTTTTTCTTGCTCCCATAACTATCCAAGAACATGCTCTGATACCATTGTAATATTCCTAATGGAAAATCAACTGTAGATACCAAAAACATGAGCCTAGAACAATAAATAAATGAAGTAAAAATGGGCACAAATTTAGCATGGAAATGAAACTAGCATACCAATCTAATCCATTATATTAAAGCATGGATCTGTGTACATACAATGAGATGAAACAGTGGAACTTGAGCTTGCCAAGCAAGCTCGGAAAAACCCAATAATATGTTTCTAACGCAAGTAGTAGAGAAATCAAAATGGTGATGTTGTTGGTCTACTGAATAAACTGTTGTTACTTGACTAATAGAATGATGGTTTCGAACCTGAATACTGCCCAGATCATCTTGAAACTTCACACATGGAATCCTCTCCAAAAATCCACAAAAACTCGGAAAGGGATTGGTCCAGTCCCAAGCAATGGAGAATACCTTAAAATGGTGTGAATGACCCAACTATCCAACTAGTGCATACTACTGCGAAAATCCTTTTGCTAGAAGTAGCCCTCACTTTGCAACTAAAAACAATCTCAAGTGATCTAAAATTTTTCCCCATAAATATCAAATTCTTCAACCCAAGAAGCTCTCAATCTTCCTAGCGCATATGTCTGTGTAGGCTTCCTCTAGTGAGGCCAATGCATTATTAGAAAATGATGATTTCAACCCTCAGAAATGGCCCCTAAACACCACTACAAATTATCATAAAAATCCCACTTCTTAGACAAGAGAATGACCCTTGCAAATTTTCCTCTTAATCTCCTCTATATTCTACATATTGGCTAAGTCAACTTCCATCCTATGCCTAGGAACACAAAGTACTTCAAAAAGGCTCAATGTTATGCTTAGGAGAAGTCCCATGATGGAATTGCCATATTGTCCATCCAGGGAGACGCTCGAGGTTCTTTGAAACTGACTTGGATTTCACTTGAAACACTTTGCTCAATAGTACTCTATCCCTAGTGCTGAACAAATCTAAGAGATGCTAAATTTTGAAGTGTAATAGAAAATGATAATGTGGAGTACCCCCTTTTTACCTCGATATACTCATAGGCCCATGCGCCCTCCTTGGTGGCACCTACTTTCCCTCCAAAAAATCACTCCCACTCTAGGGGTGTGAATTTCTCCCATGTGGCCCACAATTTGAGCATGGGACCAACTCCACCCACATCCCCTAAGTCCAAAAATCCCAAAATAGATACCCAATCCTTTTCCCCTTTTCCCAAGGACAAAATGGGCTAAATGTTATCCTTATAGCAATCTTATGGGATAGGGGATATTATACAAACATGGTGGTATTTTTGTTGCAAGTATTATTAATACTTTTGAGTAGGTGAGCCAAAAATCCTCTTGTTGTTCAGTTGGTGACGATCTACCTAACAACAAGGAAATCAAATAGAAAAATATGCAAGTATTATTTAGATCTGCAAAAATATTGTTAGAAAACCTTGCAAAAATTATCTGTAAACATTGAAAAACATATGACAACAGGAAGACAACAAAGCCCAATGGAAGAAAATTAAATTTTATTATAATGTAAAATACACCTTTTGGAGAAGAATACAAATGTGGGTCTACAATATCCTCCTCCATGACATGGGTTCTTTTAGTCCATATGCTTCTAGCAATTGATGTCTCTCTATAGTTGCAATGAGAAAATAAAGAATGTAGATCTGTACTCAAAAGTGGGAGTCCAAAAGGCATCAAATGATAATGACGATCATGAAAATGGTCATTTGTGTTATGAAACCAACTCACAAAATAGAAGAAAAGATAGTTCAAAGACTTAAAAGTTATCCTCTTCGAGGGGGAAACCTCCTTTACATTACATAAATTAACAATTCTTGGATGATACAGATGATAAGACCTCCTGGGTATATATAGGAGTCTAAAGGGTCACAATATAATCAAAGCCTACATAAAAATAATAATGTAAGGGCACAAAAATAACAATAGTGGGCTTCTATGGGGCACAACAATAATAATATGGGGGATGCATGGGCACAACAATAAAAATAGGGGTATACAGTAACAATAACAATAAGGGGGATACACTAGTATTATAGGGACCCAACATGTCCCTCTCCTTCAAAAAAGTGTTGTCCTTAACGCTTGAGTAGTTCTGGATGCTTTTGTATAAAATTCTCATCCTACCATGTGGAATCTTCAGTGAGTAAATTCTTCCACTTAATGAGATACTCTAAAATTAATCGGTTACATAGTTGTCAAGTTCTTGTTTCTTTGACTTCTTCAGACTCAAATGTGATTTTTCCTTCTTCATCAAGTTTTGGCAACACTGTTTGAACTAGGAGCTTGTCATCGATAACCTTCTTTAAGCATGAAGCATGGAAAATTGGGTGTATTTGGGAAGATGAAGGCAACTCCAATTTGTATGCCATAGTACCAATCTTTTGCAACAGCTTGTAAGGATCATAGTACATGGGTGACAATTTATTATCCTTCTTAACTTGCTTGAGGAACATTTATTTGTATGGTTGTAGCCATAAAAGTACCTAGTTTCCTACATCAAAACTTCTTTCACTACGATGCTGATCTTCCTGTTGTTTCATTCGATTATGTGCTAGAGTGAGGTTATCCTTTAAGAGTTAGAGAACTTATTGTTGATGCTCGATGTGATCTTCCACTACTTGAACCTTATAATTTTCTATTAAAGACGATGTGATGGGTGGTGGATGATATCCATAAAGTTCCATAGATAGGGTCATTTTTGCTACAGTATGGGAAGAAGTGTTATACCACCATTTAGCTAGAGGTAACCACTCAACCCATTATGTTTGTTTATCAGATACAAAGCAATAAATATATCCTTCCAAACATTTGTTCATTATCTCAGTTTTCCCATTAGATTGAGGACGATATAATGAGCTATGAGCTAATTGACTACCAAGATAAGAAAATAATTTCGTCCAAAAATTTCCAGTGAAAATGGGATCTCTGTCAGTTACAATAATATTTGGGTTTCCATGTAGCTTTCGAATTGTTTCCACAAATGTAGTAGCAACTATAGTGGCTTTAAAATGATGATATAATGCACAAAAGTGTGCATACTTGGTAAGTTTATCAAATACCATCATGATGACACTCTTTCCTTCAGACTTGGGTAAACCTATGATAAAATCCATTGATACCTCCTCCCAGCGCTGACTTGGAATGGCTAAAAGTTGTAATAGACCTGGGGTCTTAATTGTCTCAACTTTATTTTGTTGGCAAACCAAACACTCTGCCATAAAATTATGAATAACCTTCTTAACCCTATGGTAACTTTTTATAAATCCTGAGTGCCCTCCTAAGGTGGAGGTGTGGAATTCCAAAAGAATATTTTGTTTGAGTTGGGAATTATTACAAAGATATAAGTGATATTTGTACCATAATGAATGATTTTTCCATCTAAATATATCATATGTACTCGGATCTTGCTACAACTTTTGAATGAGTGTCCACACCTCTTTATCATTATTCCATTCATCCCTTGCTTCAGTTATCCAATCAAGTTGAATAATAAAAGTGGCACAAAGAAATTCTTCCACATCATCATCCTTTCTTGAGATTGCATCTCCAACAAAATTTTTCTTCCCTTTTTTGTAGATTTTTTCAAAGTCATAACTCAACATCTTTGTGACGCATTTTTTCCACTCTTCTAAAAATAATATTTTTTCCAAAAATTATTTAAGGCTATCATGATTTGTTTTTACCTTGAAGTGTCTTCCCATTAGGTAAGGTCACCATTTATTTATTGCATGTAGTATTTCCAACATTTCCTTCTCATAAATAGGGTTGTGTAAATACTTTCCTTTGATAGGATGACTTTCAAAAGAAATGGGTCTTCCTTCTTACATTAAAATGACACCAATTCCATTTCCTGAGGCATCACATTCCACAATAAAGGTTTTTGTGAAATCTACCATAGCTAAGACCGATGCTTTGCACATTGATTCTTTAATATGTTCAAAGGCCATAATTGCTTGTGGAGTCCAAGAAAATGCATCTTTCTTTAGTAATGTTGTTAGTGGTTCTTCTATTCTCCCATAATTCTTGACAAACTTGCGATAATACCCTGTCAACATGAGAAATCCTCAAAGATTATTTACGTTTTTGGGGATTTTTCATTCCCCAATGGATATAATTTTGTTAAGGTCTACCTTAACACCCTCATGAGATACAATATGACCCAAATATTCCACCTCTTGTACTCCAAAGAAACATTTGGAGGTTTGACAATATAATTGTTTCTCCTCCAATAGTTTGAGCACCCCGTCAACATGTTGAAGATCATCCTTCCAAGACTTGTTTTAGATTAGTATATCATCAAAAAATACTAACACAAATTTTCTAAGGAAGGGTTTGAAAATGGAATTCATCAAACATTGAAATGTGGAAGGTGCATTAGTAAGGCAAAAAGGAATTACTAAAACTTCATAATGACCCTCATGAGTTCTGAATGTTGTTTTAGGAATGTCTTCAATATTCATTCTAATTTGCAGATATCCTGAATGAATATCCAACTTGTTGAAGTAAATTTCTCCATGTAATTCATCCAACAATTCATCAATGATAGGAGTGGAAAAATTATCTTTAATAATGAGCATGTTGATCTACCTATAATCCGGACACATGCGTCATGATCCATCCTTCTTGTGCACCAATACTACTAGAGAAGAGAAAGAACTTTGAATAGGTTGAATTATACTGGCCTCTAACATTTCTGCAACCATACATTCAATTTCACTCTTTTGGGCATAAGGATATCTATAAGGCCTGATGATTGGAGGAAACCTTCCAAGAATCAAATGAATAGAATGATCATGATCACTAACAGGTGGGAGGCCTTTGGAAGTCTCAAATACCTTGGAATGATTTTCCAAGACTTTTTGGAGATTGGAGAAATATATTATATCGATGTTTGAACCTCTAGTGAGCATAATTGTGCAATTACAATGTTATCTCAAAATCAAGTCCTGATAAGGCTGCAGGCTAGATTAATTTCACGTAACTATTTCAGACCAATCTTTTGACTAAGGATTAGCCTCCCTAGCCTGAGAGGGCTCTCTCAAAGGGTTATTTATTTTGATTAATGATTTGAATAGATGGCTAACTCTATGGTTTGTAATTGTATATGTTTATAGATTGAAAGATGAAGGCTGGCTACCATTGGGCTATGGAGTCAAAGTATGTTTCAGTACCACAACAAGATCAGCTTAACATGAAGTCAGGGCATTCAGCATTTGAATATTCAGAACACAACACACATATGGAACCACAGCTCATAAGTGCACACAGGAAGTCAGAGCACAATCAGTGAATTCTGAGTGATTGTACACCTATGCAACTGTAAACAAACTAAGGAAAGGACAACACACATTCTGAATATAAGAAATCCTTCATGAATCCTGAGTAGTGAAGCCAACGCATTCTACCTAGCATGGAAGTCAAGGCATTATAGAGTTTGAGTGTAGAAATGACAATACAAAACAATGAAACATAGTAAGTTTATCTATGAAGGAAGTCAGAGCATCAGTGATGAATTCTAAGTATCATAAGTAAACACCACTGCAATGTAAGTATTGTAAAATTCCATCATAACAATAACATAGAAGAGATCTTCATGAATCTTGAGTTGTCTAAGTAGAAATCTGCATTAGGTTAAAAATATACACAGTCTGCACATAGAGCAGCAGCTGAGCCAAAAAGTCTCCAACCCCTTTGCTAATTCGACCTCATGCTCTATATAAAGCATTTAAAAATAGGATTCCATCATCCCTCATCAAGAGAAATCGAATTTGCCATCAGTGACACCTATTCTAACCATAAAACAAACCATTAATTAGAACTAGCTGTTAACTAGGAGTGCTAGTGACCTAATACAACTAGGAGTGTAACTCCTTATTATTATTCAACAACCTTATCTAAGCATTTAAAGCATTCTTTGACACCTAAAACTCCATGAAGTCGAATTTGATGAAGCCTCCCACATGGTCACCCAACTGCTGATGACAAACCCTAGAAATTAGGGAACATGTTTCCCTGTTTTTTTAGGTTTAGATCCTTGAAAATTGCAGAGCCTTTATCTCTTTATCCATGACACATTTTACAAAACTGAAGGAGGTTTTTGTAGCCCATGTTGTCTAGAACAAAAACCTCTCCTGGTTTTTTAAAACATTCCTCCAGTTGTTCCGGATCTGTCCTTGAAAAACACGTGGCAAACAGGAAAAAATCCGTTTTTTGAAAGTAGGGTCTCAATGAAAGCTTAGTATCGCCCAACTGAAAACACTTATGAAGAAATTTAGATAGGTTATTGTAGTAGGAGAGTTGATGAAGATAAACCTCCTTCAGAGTTCCAAAATACCCTTTCATGTGACCAGAAACGGATCTTGAAAAAGACTGCTAAAACCAGAAGACAAAGCTTGACTTTCAGCAGTTTTGTAGCGCAAGTTTAACCATAAATTCCTCCCACCTCAGAATAAATATGAAGAAACGGAAAGAGGTTTTTGTATTGCAGCATCGTAGGAATAAAAGCCTCTTTCAGTTTGCAAAATTAATTTCTCAGCTGCTCAGGAAAGCTTTTAGAAATTGACTAGTAAAAGCAGAAAACAGAGTTTTTCTGCTAAAACAGGCTGCTACAGGGGTTTCGTAGCGCGCTACGAAAACTCCTAGTTCAGTGATTTCGAAGCTAGTTTGAAAATTTCTCCAAATTAATGTGAAAGT
>APFE031297782.1:69585-82927 GCA_000404065.3 Pinus taeda
ATGAAATGACCTAGAGACCCTTTAACACCATGACTAAAAGAAGGGTTTGTAAATGAGAATGACACTAATTGTGATGAGCTGACTCAAAACTTATAAGACTATGATTAGAAACAAGGCAACTTACTAAAGCTTAGAGACAAAGATTTTAGGGTGATAACATACACCATCTTGTTCTTTCTTTAGAATATTTTTCATTCCATTAGAGCTAATTATATTTCTTGGTTTCCATTCAATACCACTTTATTCAACTTCCTTTCCTTCCCAAAAAAAATTCAAGAAAAGTTATTAAAAAGTAAAATATGTCATCCCCAAATTTTGTAACCATTGGACTCCTAGTACAATATTAGCACCACCAATTGGAATGGAAATAATTGTACTATTCAATATAAATTCTCCCATGGTTAGCTTGATAGTATGGCACTTTCCAAAAAAATTTATAGTTCCTCCATTTGCAACCATCACTTGACACTCTGGTGTTGTATATAGGAAGAAATTCAATTCCTTGGCTATCTTACAATGAATAAAATTATGTGTACTACCCGAACTATTCAACACTATTACTTTTTCTTCTTGATATATCCTTCTATATTGAGAGTTTAAGAAGTCGTAATTCCTGCCAATGAATTGCAACATATGGTTGGATTCATTTCTTCTTTCTCTGCAGTTGGTTCCTGGTGTATATCCTCATCATTTCATGCTTCTTAGTCATTTTCTTCTTCCGCTTCACAATATATGTAAAATAATTTCTTCTTAGTACACTTAAGACCTGAAGTGTATTTTCTACCACAACTGTAACAAATCCCTTTTGCTCTTTTTCCCTCTAATTGTTGTGGTGTCAACCTTGTATGTTGTGGAAGGCTAGGAGCAACAACACTTCCATCTTTATAGTTGTGAGTGGTAGACTTCCTTGTTGCCATAATTTTTCTTTCAACCTTTCTTGCTACCCTAAATGCCTTCTCCAATTAATCATTTCCCAAGGGCGAACCTCATGTTGGATATTATCCTTTAAAGTCCCTATGAAGACATCAACCCTATGCTTTGGCATATCAATTCCCCGATATTCAATTTTTAGAAGTCCTCAATGTGCTCCGCCATTGAGCCCTTTTGTTTGAGATTTATCAATTAGCTAAAGAAGGTGTTGATCTTTGTGTCCTCATAATGTGCTATCATTTTCGCTGTAAAAATTGACCAAGTAACAAGTGGTTTACGAGAACAAAGTCATCAATACCATACAAACTGATTGGGTTCTAAATATAAAGATGCAATGCATACCTTTCTTGTGTGTTGCACATCATTGAGATCAAGATAGTGCTCCATTTGTAGTATCCATGTTACCAGATCCTTGTCATCAAACTTATTCATATCGATCTTTGGAATGTGGTGGGTCTTAAACCCAAAATTGGAGTATCTAAAATCATGATTAACATTCATTTTTTTATCATCATGAGTTTCATGGAATACCTTCTTTTCATTAGGAAACATTTCTTGTAGTAACTTTGTGAAACTTTCCTTCAAACCTTCCATGTCTTCTTTTAAAACATTCATGTCGCCTTTTATTTCTGCTTTTAAACCATCCATGTCACCTTTTATTTCTTCTTTTAAACCACCCATGTCACCTTTTATTTATTATTTTAAACCATCCATGTTCCCTTTTAAGCCATCCATGTCCCCTTTAAGTTCATTTTGGTTTCTCTTTGTCAAAGTGAAATTTGTTGCACTTGGTCCCATAATTTTGATATATCATGTTGCAATTCTTCCTCTACATGCGTCATAGTAGAGATTTCTGAGAGCTTAATGGGTGTATAATTCTTTCATTTGGGAGGAACTTTAGAACCAAATACTAATATCTGTGCTTCAATATTCCCTTGGAATCACTTCAAATTGATTTTCAAACAAAATTTATACAATTTTAAAACAAAATACAAAATTTTTCTTGCTTTTAGGAGCTTAATCTTGAAATGGTTGTACCTCTATAATTTTGGCTCTCTAGGGTATAGAATTTCATCATGTGGTAGCTCTATGAGACTTATTTCTAACACCACAAGTTAGATCAAGATTGAATTCTTCAAGAAATATTTATTCCCAATATCCCATGATAAACTAATTATTACCGGTTCAATAGAGAGAACTTGTACGGAGTGTTATGTGTCATTGTTTCGACCTTCGACCTTGAAAATGATACAAAAAAAACTATAGTTCTTCAAATTCCAGTCACTTTTTACAAAATTCAACTCTGATTCTCGTAGAGAAAGTTATGACGATTTTACCTAGGTCACCTATTTGAGACTGAAATGTAGCCTGCAAAAAATCTAACTTCTTCAGAGAATATCTCAGAAAATATATTGAAAACATATCTAATTTTGTTACACAAAGTTCAACAATGTTTCAAATCCACGTGTTCAAAATTTCAGCTTCTAAATCTTCGTAAAAAAATCTATATCTAAAAGACCAAGATGACCTTTTTGAAGCAATGAAACCCTAGAATATAAAGCTCTCATACCATTTGTTATGCAACCAGCTCACAAAACAAAAGAAAAGATAGATCAACAACTTAAAAATTATCCACTTTGAGTGGGAAACCTCATTTACATTACATAAATGAATAATTCTTGGATGATACAAATGATAAAACTTCCTTGGTATATATAGGAGTCTAAAGGGTCACACTATAATCGGAGCCTACATAACAATAATAATAATGTAAGGGCACAACAATAACAATAGCGGGCTTCTACCGGGAAAAAAAATAACAATATGGGGGATACATGGGAACAACAATAAAAATAGGGGTCTAAATTATCAATAAAAATAAGGGGGATACACTAGTATTATAGGGACCTAAAAATCTATGTAGAGAGTGAAGAAAAACATCTCTATTTATAATAAAATGCTAGGATAGATCTAGTGATGAGCTCTGGTATTACATCAAGAATGTTGCAACTCCTAGGGCTATCAGATTTAATTTATCAATCCAATATTTTTACAAACATAAGAGGTGACAATTCTATATGCACAGATACTAAGTTATACTTAAGTTGCTCTGAGGCGGTAGATCAAACCAAGGTATTCAAATACCATTTTGTAAATTAAATATAGATTTTGCATAGAGGGAAAAATGTTGCATAAAAGGAAATCCAAATTTACTTGCAACAAATGAAAGTTCTGCATAAAAGGGAATTCCATTCTACTTACAAGAATGTAAATTTTGTATAGAAGGAAATTATAATCTAATTGCAAGAAATGTAAATGTTGCATAGAAGGGAATTCTAATCTAATTGCAAGAAATGAAAATGTGTGAAATGAAAACCCTAACCTATTGTAGAAAATAAACTTGATCTAGTTGCATAAGATAAATAGCATTAAATCAATACTAAACTATTGAATTGAAAGGAGATCCTATTCTAATGAAAATAATCAAGAAATGCTTCAAGGAATGACAATGTAATCTATCTTGGTGTTATTAAATTCATGAATTCACTTACTAATCCTAATTGCATAAATAAATTTCAAGGGTGAAAAGAAGGGTCCTAAGTGGTCTTCGATCTTCCTCAAGCTTGTTTTCTAAGCCTATGAGACATTTTGAAGGGCTAAAAGGCAAAACTTAAGTTTAAAGGACAATTTTGGTTAAATTTTTAGGGTTTCTACAAAGTCCTATAGGGTGCTACAAGATTGTTACATGACGCTACAAGATTTCCCTCTATTGCTACAGGATTAAATTTGAGAGCATTCCAAGGGATCAAAAGGTGATATGAAGGTGAGAAAGGGTAGTATAAGGTGGAATAAGGGTATGGGGGTCCCTTCCAAGCCTAGTAATCCTCAAGATCCCATATTGCACAAGGAGGGAATGAAAACAGTAACCTCTAACAAATGTGTCTTGAACTTTTTGTATGCAAATCACTTGGAGAATTTCATGAGGATGGAAGGAGGGTATTAATGGTAAGGTCAAAAGTGAAAATGGCAATGCTCTTCCCTACAAACCAACAGTATGACCTTCACACCACAAATATTATTCAACTTGTAAAACATATAAAGCATGCTAACAATACTAATTGTACAAAATCAAACTAGGAAGGAAAGGATGAGTTAAATTTTATTCAAGATCTAACTACTGCATCAAAAGAAAATATATCTTTTTGTGCTTTCCAATGCAAGGCCTACAAGCACACTTTCTAAGAGAGATGATTGATAAATATGCAACTTTTCATATAGAAAACGTTTGCAAGAATGGAAATATTACTAAACTAAGTACAAAAGAGAAAATGCATAGTAAACATGTACAAAGGAGAGAGACTAGAGTTCTTGGGTTGGGCCCTAAAATAAGGGAACTTAGCCTTCTCATTAGAGGAAATATCAGCCTAAAAGTGGTCTCCTAAGGAAAAATAATAAAATAAGAGTTATGAATTTTGGAGGGAAAAGAAAAAAACTAATTATTTTAATTGTATTTTTGGCTTATATCTTATAGGTTTACTCAAATTTCAAGTGTAGACACTCGTTCAATGCTGAATTAAATTATGATTCCAATGAATACCCATTATGCATACTTTTGAGAAATCCCCTATTGATAAAACTTGAAGATACATTACAAAAGCGTGTTGAACACGCTTTTGTAATTTATCGTATGCATACTTTTGAGAAGACCCACATTGATAAAAATTAAAGATACATTACAAAAGCATGTTGAGCATGTTTTTGTAATGTATCTTCATTTTTTATTAATGTGGGTCTTCTCAAAAGTATGCATAATGGGTACTCGTTGGATGTGGAATTTAATTCCACATTCAATGAGTGTCTACACTTGAAATTTGAGGAAAACTAAAAGGAGATAAGTCAAAAATACAATTAAAAAAAAGTAGTTTTTTTAATTTTCCCTCCATAATATTTACATGTACTTATTTTTATATTTAAAGGATTTTGATTGGTTTACATATTATGTACGTGAAAATTTCATGTGCACTTTTAGGCTAAACTTTCCTGTAATGAGAACACACTCAGACTGAAGGTAACAAAATACTTCTCATTGATATCAAAAAGTGCTCAAGTACATGATATGGAAATGAAGATGATAAGTACAAGCTCCTAGATCTAACAATCAATATTCTCCTCCAAAAAATGTTGAATCCTACTGATTATGTTTAAAACAAATTAGATGAGAAATATCATATGAATTCGAAAATGTGAAACACATATGCCAATGGATAGAGGATTCCTTCCCGAATCCACTTAAGGACAAATTCTTCCCTAATTCCACGAGGGTACAAAATGGTGTTGCATAGAAATATGTAGAAGGGGTGCTAAAACTATGATTTTTTGGACTTCAATAGCTTGATTGAGTGCTTAAAATGCTCGATCAAGCGCTTAGTTATAAATTCAAATAGCTCAATCAAAGGTTTAAGAAACCCTCGATCGAGCCATATACATGGTTAAATAATGACAAGATTGAGCAATTGCAAAAATAAAGTTTTATATGTATATACTAGTTACATTATGTTATATATAGTTATTTTATGTTAACTATAATTATATATAGTTATGTTATAATTATAAATAACTAATTATAATCTTAAGTTGTATCTAAACTATATCTATTTATGTCAACTAGATATAACTATACTAACACATCACACACAAACACACAATATAACGTAACATACACATACAAATTTAACTGTAGAATTATATAACTATATTTTTTTTACGTATATTAAATTCCAATATTATTGACTTATATCTAGTTATGACTAATCTCTTGTGGATAATCTCAAAATAAATAATATTGAATAAAACTTATTTCAATCCTATTTGAGTTTTTTAATTAAACCTTGAGATAAGGAATTGATTTCAAAATACTTAAAAGAGTTGGCCATGCAATGGTATATGGGTGGGCCACAAAGTTTTCCATATATAGATTTTTTTAATTATAATATGAATGACTTTAGAATTCAAATAATTTATTTTTAAAATCATTGTAATAACATACATGTTGATTGCGCTAAAAGACACTTTCTACAAGCCAATATAAAACATATTTGTAATTCGTTCCATGCTAAATATTAAATTGATACATGATGTATTTTAGTTCATTTTAAGTATCTAAGTGACTTGCATCATAGTAAGATTGTACTTATATCATGTTATGCCTAAGCCCTAAAGCTCAATCGAGTAGTTAAAAAAGGCTTGATCGAGTGCTTAAAGTGGCTCTATCGAGCTCCATTTTTCACTTAAATGTGCCCTCCCTTTGCCAAAAAGTGTAACCCAAATCCATGCTTACACCCTATAATAAAATATAAATTTAAAAATTATAACCATAGGCAATAAAATTCAACCAAACTTTGAGTAAGCGTTATTTCAAACCATACGTCCAAACTCAATGAAATTTGAGCTGTTAGGAAGCTAGCAACAAACAACATGTAATGGAACCACAAAAAAATTGAACGAAGTGAAAATTTTCATAAAATTAATAAATTTAAAGTATTGAAGAAGTTATTGGATCCAAATTTACATGGAGAGTCCCCATATATTTTGTAAAAATTTATCGGAGGGTTATGGCCACAACAAAACCCCTATGTAACATATGCTTTGATCTTACTACTATGTATATAACATGGTGGTGCAAAATGTCTTGTATGACTTGTATATACATAAAAAATTATCCCTGATATCGTTATATATGTATTTATGTGTTTGCTCGATCATCACATTACCTCAATGGATCATATGATTGCGAGTGTTTCCAATGAGGCATAGGTCTAGTTGATTGCATGTTGTGGTCCTCATGTAACTTGCAAGGTTACATCCAATTGTTTCGATGCCAATAGAAGGCTTTCCACCTACCCACACATCTGATTATTCCATGCACCAGCAGAATTGAGAGTCAGTGGTAGACCCACCTCTCTCCTCCTTCAACACACAATATGCCCCTACCCCAACCACCAAGACCCCAACCTCGTATTGGCAGAAATATTTTTTTGTTCACCCAATGTCCATGACGTGTGCAACAAAACCATGGGTTACAATCAATATTTCTATAATCGAATGGACAATGTTCACATCTTCTGCAATAGTTGGTGTCCATACCTTTCAAAACTGTTGGTGTCCATACCTTTCCGCAATAGTTGGTTCCCATATTTTTCACAATTGGTGATGTCCATACCCTTTTGCAATAGTGTGGCAGAGGTTGCATTCTTGTAATTATATTCATATATAATGTGGAACTCAACATACATAGAGGAATATTTATATATCTATGTAGTGTTATTACCCAAATATATGTATAAACGTATGCGCTACACCTTGACCATCTACCCATACACACTTGAATTCACGGTATGAGGAGCATAGGCTCTCAACATAGGTCTGCATGTCAGTTTGAAAATACATGGCCATTTTGACATCATTTTTAACTCCTTCCACTGTTATAACCTCAAGAATCCAATGTTGTTTTCAGCAGCATTATGCTACAATACAATGTGTGTACCATCATAGCTCATATATTACGAGTTATCCAATCATATTTTGATGTTTAAATTAAATGTTTCATAAGACATTATATACATTTTAATGAAATTTATTCTGCAATTATGGTTACACATTCAAGAATTTATGACCCTTTTTTTCGATGGTGATACCCCATAGTGTGATGCACGTATTCTCCCAACTTATGGATTGTGAGTTAATTATTTTACATTTCGACATCCTAATTAATGGTTTTGATAAATTTCTATATACATTTATGTGAGATCATTATGGCCATCCAACCACTAAATTCCACAAGACAGATATAGATCTCCCGTATAGCCTTTTATTTCATCAAGAATTTGATGTATATATAAAATATAGCCATTGGGATTAAATTTGTTATATGTGAGGTAGTTCTCACTATTTTGATACATCGTCCAGGGATTAACATACTAAAAAATGTGCACCGTCGTCATGGAAATGGTTATGTGTGTGTGAGAGAGGAAACAAAAGAAGAGGTCATCGAGCCCTCCATTGTTGATTTAAAACAGATAACTAGCCAAAGACTTTTACACCGTCAATCTCAGAGAACATAAAATAATTCCTATGCTTAATTTCATTTGCAAACAATGATTCTTACGAACTTAAGAAATTTGCAACAACCAACATGATCAACATCCATTTCAATATCTTTAGATCTAAGTACACATTCTGTATGGAGGGTGTGATTACAAAAATCATTGTAAAAGAGAATCAATGTCAAGCACTTAATATTTCAAACATCGAAGACCATGTACGTTCCATCTAGACATTACAAAACTAGTTCAATCACATAAACATAACTTCATGGCAGATGGTACAAAAATAAGATAACTTATCTTAATTTTAATTGAAGGTGGGCAACTAAGCCCAACCATATACAATTGCATCCAAGTTTCTTGCAGTTGTCACCATTAAGTCGAATTCCAAGGACAAAGATGGTTTACTCCAAGGATGAAATACTAACTGCATGTTGACACAAGGGGTCTAGAGTTCTCCCTACCTACACTCGCCAACCATTAGTAGTTATCCACCTGTACAAGGAATCAAAAGGCTTATTGCCTCCACCCTGAAGTGTATGTATATCACATAGATTCCACTTAACAATGGGAATCCACAATTCTCTGCTAGAACCAAATAAAATGAGAATAGGAGAGTTAATATTTTTCCCTACTAGGAATCTAGGGACTAATACTCCACCCCAAGCAATCAAGGGATTATATTGAAGCCATTCTCCACCCTTGAACTCCAAGGAAACTAAATCTTATCCCCACCTGAAGGAATCCTCTCTCAAGCACCTAAAGCTCAACCAAGATGTCCGTCATCTCTCTGAGGACTGTGAAGTGTTGGAAAATATCTTTTGTGTTGCTATGAAATTCTACAAAATGGCTCACCCTCTACCTACAAGCAGGCTCCTATTCTTATTTCCTCTTTTGTGTTGTGTTTTATCCTACTTGAGATAGAAGGCATTATTTATATCCTCCAGTGCCCCATTCTTCCCTCATGACCATTGTATTTTCGTTTTATTTTCTATGTAAAAAATCCTCCCTCCAACGGTTGAATTCCACTTTCACACAACCTTTGTCCCGACTGCCTACGCTATCACATATGACATTGGTTCTTCTCCCATTTTTTTTTCCTGTCAACCTACAATGTCTAACATTTTCATTAAATTGTTTTCCCTCATCCTATATTGTCTCTTGTTCTAAGTAATATGCATCTATGTACCTCTATTGCAGCTCTTAAATTTTAAACATAAATGCTATTAAACCACAACTACTAGCCTGCAATAGTTGTCCCTGCATTCAAATTTTTCCCTGCACCAAGTGAATTGAATATCCCAAGCAAAATCCATCCCCGATCTTTAGAATTCATGTCCTCTCTCAACCCATGTTTTTTTTTTGAAAATTTGAAATACATGAAATGTTTACATTATGTTCATAATCAAAATATAACCAGGGCTGTCACACTTCGATTACATGTCTTATCCTTTATATCTCATGGTTCCCCCCATATTTATTCATTGTTCTTGATAATAGTTTCTTCATCAATTTGTCTAGAGGATGAACCAAACTTGATGGTTCAAAATGTCAATAGGAAAAATCTCTATGTGATGGTTTTAGGAGATGAGTTTCAAATCAATTCTAATCACATAACCCTTAGTTCAGAAAATCTATTCCTAGACGAAAGGGAAACTATTGATAAAATTTGACACCTTGAGAATTTGTGTTATAGGTGTTAAAAAAGAAATCCGATCTTGTATTCCTTAAGCATTGTAGTGAATCTTCTATTTTTTCATTTTGGTTTTTCTTTATTGCATTTTGAAATTAATAAAACTAGAAGAATTTTGAATGCTTTGTCTTGCCAATTAATTTTTGTCCACATCAGTTTGGATAATAAGATATCTCCATCTCTTTTGATTAGAATTTATTCATATTGTGCTCTAAAATCATTAATATTTAAGGTTCTCCTAAGATAAATAGTCCATAAAGTTTTCTAGATTAGTTGACGGCTCATTTTGTTTGATTCGTTCTCATTGGAATGCTTTCTCTAGAAGTCGAGTGAGCCCTTAGCAATTATCTACTCTTAGTTCTTCTATTTACCTCTCTTCTCCTATCAACCCCTCTCCCACTCACTCTTCTCATTCTTATCCAAATGTCTCCAACTTATTACATCATTATTTCAAGTATGCTTTACAATCCTCACTTTCATAATTACCTTATCATGCCTCTTTTATGTCAACTCTTTCTCTTATTCCTATTTCATGTGCCCCTTTGGCTCCATTTACCAATGTTGCCTCCCACCCTTGTGGTTCAATTTTCCCTTCCACCAGGACCTCGTGCAACCCCTCCTTTGTTACCCCTAAAAATATTACTTTAGATTCCCCCATAGATGACTTTATATTTTTGGATTATAATTCTAGCATGGAATTCTCTTTCAATGTCCTTGGAGTTCACTCTCTCTTTATTAATTGTATTTCTAGCATGGACATATTTTCATTTGCTACCTCCAATCTAAGTATGGACTCCTCTACCTTTATTAACTCTAACCAAGCCATTTTTTACATAGGCTTTGTTTCCACTAATGTCTCCACATCCTCTTCTAGCGTGGAATGTGTTTCCTTTGATGTCTCAATGTCCTCTTCTAGCATGGACTCCCTTTCCAACCTAGATAATATCTATACCTCTTTCAACCCTATCTAGAACTAAAGCTTCGCTTGTTTTTTGAACTTGATTTTAGACTGTCCTTCACTTGTTAACCCTTCTCCTTCCTCAAACTCAAACTCTTCAGACCCTTTGAACTTATACCCTTTGGACCCCTTTCTTTATGTGATGGCAACATCCCAGTCCCCCCAATCATCACTCTAAACCCTCTTGTTCCAACCAGGTCACTACCTCCTCTCATTTTATCCCCCTAGATACGTCTAAATTACTTTATTCCATGCCTCACTCTAGTCCTTCCTCATCCAACACCATAATTTATTCCTTATTTATTAACTCAACCATGTCCTTAAATTCCTCTTACCATTCTCTTTCCTCAAATTCTACTACTTGGTTGTCTGATATCCCTTGTCCTCCTTCCATTATTCATTGCCCCTATCCTACTATCTCCAATGGCATTGATGTTTCCATTATTAAAACGTTATCCCTAAGAAAAAGAGTGGTCAATCTTTCTTATTTTGAGATTGATAGCCACAAGCAAAGCCTTCTTGAAAAATGTCTAAATTTTGTTATTGCCCCTCACAAAATGTAGATTAAAGATATCACATGTAGTATTGAATTTGGTTCTAAATATGTTCCTTATAAACTTATAATAGAAATTAGATAAGATTGTTCTATTTTCCTTAGCAAATAAAAAACCCTTACAAGAAACATCACTAAGCAAGAGTTCTTGTCCCTGAAGGCCCTTAACAATATTTAGCTTATTCTTGTTCTAAAACATGACAAATTCGGCATTGTTTTCATATTGGGTAAGAAATATTACATAAGAAATATGTTACACCACCTTAATAACAACGGTAGTTATAAAAAATTAACAAGAATACCCTTTTTTTTAAGAGAATTCGTTAACATTATCCAGTGTAATAGTGAATGCTACATTATTAGACGGAAACTTATTCAAAACAATCCACTAACACCTAAAAATTATGGCCTCCCAAAGATCCATAAATATGATGTTCCCCTTAGACCCACTATTACTACTATCGGTGGGCCCACTTATCTTTTGGCTAAACAATTAGCCTAGAAGCTTAAACCCCTTGTATCTAAATGAAATTAATTGTTTTAATTTGGAACCAAATGTTATTTTGGTCAGTTTTGATCCTTTTTCTCTCTTTACTAAGATCCCATTAATGAAGCATTGCCATTATTAATAGTATTACAGATATTTATACTACCAAATTAGTTGTAATTTACTTAAAATCCACAATTTTTAGCTTTCAAGTGAGATTTATAAGAAAGCATGTGGAGTTGACATGGGCTCCCATATCTCCCCAATTGTGGCTAATATTTTCATGGAGTATTTTGAGAGCAAAGCCTTGGCTTCTTCCACTCTCTAGATGAAACTTTATAAAACATATGTTGATGACACCTTTACAATTTGGCCCCATGTCCATGACAAGTTAAAATTTTTCAAACAACATCTTAATAGTTAGTTTGATTTCCTCCAATTCCTTTTGTAAGTTGAATTGATGGAAAAAATCCTTTCCTTGATGCCCTCATTTCAAAGAATGAGGATGCCTCTTTGTCCCATCAAGTCTTTTATAAAAAGACCCACATTGAACAATGTCTGCATGTCAATTCTCATCATCATCCTACCTAAACATTTGGTGTTTTAAATACCCTGACCACCTTAACCTTAAGAATTTATTATAATAATCATCTCGAAACAAATAAACCTCATCTTTGAAGGTGTCTAAATGTAATAGATATTAAAATATCAAGGGCTCATAACCTTCCTAAAGGTTATTAAATGACACAAAGCTAAGTTGGAATCTAACAATCTTATTTCCAAGGTTCGACTTCCTTTCATTCAAATAAAAACTGACAAAATTTGTTGTATATTAACAAAGAATAACATTTATATCGCCTTCAAACCCTTCAACACCATTTTATCCTCCCTCAAGTTTGTCAAAGACCCCATTGACCCTTCATATAGAAAAGGTGTTTATATGACACACTCTTTTGGGAAGCCTTATGTACGTGAGACATGTCACATTCCATTAAACTTAGAATTCAAGAGCATTCAATTGGTATAAAACATAATCATTCTCAATCCTCAACATTGGTTGGAAAATCTAGAAAAGCTAAATATAACATCTATATTGAAGATTCTTGGATCTTAGCTAAAATTGATCACTACTGCCATAGAAAGTTTAGGGAAGCTATTGAAATTGAGAAATGGACCAAAAATCTAAATAGGGATGATGGTTGGAAAATTAGCAAAAAAATGGATTCCTACTCTTGCTTCTAAGATTGTTTCTTCTTGATCTCTTTTTTTTCAATTTATGTTTTTCCCTTTTTAGTTTTTCTCTTCGTTGATGCTTTTTCTTTGTTCTTCATGATTAGTTATTACTAAAATTGATCTCTCATTTATTCATTTTATTTTCTTTGTAGTAGTTATTATATCTTTTTAATTTAATTAAACTTTAGTTATATTTATTTTTCCCCTATTAACATATTATTAATATCGAGATTGATATTATATGATTATTAATTAGGTTCTCATTTTCTAATACTATGAATGTTAGTAAATGAATGATTTTGTCGAGAAACGCTCTCCAACCAAGTATGGTAGAGATATTTTAATATAATGTCTTATAAATGTTTAACTCAATAAAAAAAAGGAA
>APFE031297782.1:86706-96867 GCA_000404065.3 Pinus taeda
CACAATTTTCTTCACAAAATAAGATATCTATTACACCCCTATTGAATTACATTTATATAAAAAGTCTTATGAAGGACCGATCCTATCCTCTTCTGATTTTTCTCCACAAAACTCTCCATAAAGCGTGCATGGCTATTAATAATAGGAAGTCTATCTAGTCTTATTCATTCTCTCTTTAATTTTTTTTCTTTAACTGCTTTAAGGGAGATTTTCTCTGTTTTTTCCCTTTATTCAGCTCTGCTGGTCCACGTCTTCATGCTCCACTTGGATTTTTCTTTAATTAAGAAAAGGTTGAGATGCACCTGCATCATCCTGAGGCACAAAAATTTATGACCTCTTGGTCATATGCTTCTCCTGGTTTTTAGCAATTTTATCTACTGCATTCCTTCACTGCAACCAACCTCTGCAGTAACAGCCTCCTCTGTTACACGATACCTCACCAAGCCCTCCGCACTCGGTCTTTTGGCATCCTTCTCTAGGTTGTTGCAAATCTTCTCACCTTCTGTTGTCACCATCTGCATAAACTCTCCAACTTTAACATAGCTGTACCTCTTTCCCCTTCTACTCGCATTTTATTTCTTCTCTCAGGAATCCTTTCCCTGCTCTGATACCAACTAATGAAAATGAGATTTTGGGGTTGCCCAAAATCCCATATTCTTTAAAAATCTTGATCCTGGACCTGTGGGTTATGGGCCCACTCAATATTTGGGAAGCCTTTTAATTAATTCACCGTTATAGTCTGTCTTGCTCTCATTTGAACATTCATGCAGCCGCCGCCGAGTGCTTGCAACACCATTTTTATTTACAGAACACAAGTTTTGACTCATTTATAAAACACACAATGTATACAATTAACACAGAACATAAACACACTTTTATATATTTATGGAACAATTACAAAGTTAAGGCATTTCAGCCTTAAAACGAACTCATGCTCGGCTACATCTTGCCCACTCACAATTTTCTTCACAAAATAAGATATCTATTACACCCCTATTGCATTACATTTATATAAAAAGTCTTATGAAGGACCGATCCTATCCTCTTCTGATTTTTCTCCACAAAAACTCTCCAAAAAGCGTGCATGGCTATTAATAATAGGAAGTATATCTAGTCTTATCCATTCTCTCTTTAATTTTTTTTCTTTAACTGCTTTAAGGGAGATTTTCTTTGTTTTTTCCCTTTATTCAGCTCTGCTGGTCCACGTCTTCATGCTCCACTTGGATTTTTCTTTAATTAAGAAAAGGGTGAGATGCACCTCCATCACTATGGGACGTTGCAAAGGTGGTTGGGAGTGAAATTAAAATCCGTTGAAGGTGAACGTATCCAAATCTTCGTCGCGTTTGAATGAAAAGCGTCCAAGAATTTGAAAACATTTCAGGCCGCCGGGATTGTTGGGTTGGGTATCGCGGAAAATTCGAATGTTTTGAAGGCACCTGCTTAAAATGTCGATCAGATAAAATGGTGCTTTATTTTTCAGCTTCACAAATCCATCTACCCACAGCTACAAATCCATCTACCAACAGCTAGACCAAAGATACCAATGTTTCCATACTGGGCAGCTCTTCTAACTTAAGCACCCAACAAATGCAATGATTTGAAACAATGTCACATTTATATACTGTAAAAAACTTGCGAACTAATGCATATAGGATTGGAAAATCACAAGGGCCTAACGCAACGTCTTAGCACATGGAGAGCTCGAGAGAGACTACATAATTCTATCTTGACACCTTTAAATGTTTAATAAATTTTTGACTAATTCTGAAGTGACTTATTCATTGAGATTCATGGCAATAACCATCTTTATGGAATGAAAATGCAACTGTTTTAAAAATTGATATATAGATTTCGTAATTTTTTTTAGCAGAGGCTGATTTTACATTTTACAGCCCAGTATTATGTATAAGGATGTATATATGTTATTAAAATTGAAAATTTGTTTATATTGGTGAAAAAAAAAATCTTAAGTAAATTATTTAAATATTTGTACAAAACCTTTAAATAATGTAGGCTCAAAAAAAAAAATTGCACATGAAGAAATTAGATTCCTCTTGGTTCATGTTAAATACGTATTTAAGATGGATCTATGCTAGTTTTTTAAGTTGGTCATAATTTTAACTTTTGTACTTGGATGTTGTTGCTTCTACTTTTTCAAACTATAATATTCTTAATGGAAAATCAACAGTAGATACCAAAAACAATGTACTTGGAACAATGATAAAATGAAGTAACAATGGCTAGAAATGAAACCAACATAACAATCTATGCCATTATATTAAAGCATGGATTTGAGTAAATAAAATGAGATGAAATAATGGAACCTAGCTTTGGTAAGCAAGCTGAGAAAAACCCAGAAATATGTTGTTGACCCAAGTAATAGAGAACTCAAAATAGTGATGTTGTTGGCCTAGTGAATAAAATGCTACTTGTTAACTTGTAGAATGACAAATTCCAACCTTAATACTACTTGGATCAGCTTGAAACTTCACCCATAGACTCCTCTCCAAAACCCCACAAAAACCTAGGAAGGGTTGGTCCACTCCCTAGCAGTGAAGAAGCTCTCTAAATAGTGTGAATGACCCAATTTTCCAATTGGTGTGTACTACTGCCAAAATCCTCTGCTGGAAGTAGCCCCCACTTTGCAACTGAAAAAACTCCCAATTTGTCTTAAATTTTCCTTCGGAAAGCTCAAATTCTTCGGCCGAAGAAGCTCTCCATCTGCCCGACACATATGCTTGCACAAGCTTCCTCTAGTGAGGCCCACGTGCTGTAAAAAAATGATGAATTCAGCCCTCAAAAATGACCCCCAAACAACATGGAAAATTATCACCAAAATCCCGCTTCTCCAACAAGAGGATAACCCTTATAAGTTTTCCTTCTAATCATCTCTATAGCCTACACATTGGTCAAGTCAAATTCCCTCCCACGCTGAGGAATGCACAATACACCAAAAATGTTGAATGTTATGTTTAGGTGAAGTCCCATTATGGACTCCTTGTATTTTCTAGCTAGGGACACACTGAAGTTTCTCTGAAACCAACTTGGATTTCATCTGAAACTTTTATGCTCAACAACACTGCAACTCCTGCAATGAACAACTCAAAGAGATGTGAAATTCTGAAGTGTAATAGAAAAAGATAATGTGGAGTGCCCCCTTTTGTCCTCTATAAACTCATGGGCCCATTCACCCTCCTTGGTGGCCCCCACTTTCCCTCCAAAAAATCGCTCCCCCTCGAGGAGTGTGAATTTCTCCCATGTGGCCCACAATTTGAGCATGGGACCCACTCCATCCACATCTCCTAAGTCCAAAAATGCCAAAATTGATCCAAAATCCTTTGCCTCTTTTCCCAAGGGACAAAATGGGCTAAACACTATACTTTTAGAAATCTTATGGGATAGGGGATATTACAGTCCTCCCCACTAAAATGTGTTTTTCCTTAAGCAACTGCAATGTTAGGTGTTGTAGTACTCGCTCTCCTTCCCATGTAACATCCTCCAAAGGAAAGTCTTTCCATCTGAAAAGGAACTCCTTAATAACCTTGTTCCCGAGCTTCCTCTCTCACACCTCCAAGACGTCTTTAGGAACCAATACCAAATGCCCCTCATCATCAAGTGGGGGTAGCTCCATGGTAGTTGTCACTTGCTACCCCAATGCATTCTTCAGGTAGGACACATGAAATACATTCTACACCTTGCTACCTGGGGGAAGCTCTAGCTCATATGACACCTCCCTGATGTGTCGCATCACCCTGTAAGGTTCATTAAGGCAGGGCTTGATCTTCTCATCCCCCTTCTATTTTAATGTCAATTATTGGTGTGGTTGTAGGCATAGGTAGACTAATTCTACCACCTCAAATTTCCTCTTCATCTCGTGGCGGTTTGCATAACTCTTGTGTTAATTATGAGCTATCCGCAAGGTGTCCTTGAGAGCCTTGAGGATCGCTTGCCTCTCTTGGATCCAATCCTTCACCCATGTGGCTCTCCTATCCTGAAACACCATGTCAGCAAATGATAAATCCTCATAGCCATAGATCACTCTAAAGGGTGCCATTCCAATAGACATGTGATATGTCGTGTTGTAGTAGTAATCCCTAAAATGAAGCCATTTAACTCATGACCATTGTTGACCTATCACATAGTTGCATAGGTAACCCTCTAGTCATCCATTCACAATCTTAGTCTGCTCATTGATTTGAGAGTGGTAGCTAGTGTTGGGTGTAAGGCTGATACCCACTAGTCTAAAGTGCTCTTTCCAAAATCTCCCAATGAATTCGATGTCCCTATCACTCATGATGGTTTTAGGGAGCCAATGCAACATGAAAACCTCCCTAAAAGAGACTTTGGCAACTTGTGCTTATGAGTACCTATTTGGAATAGGGAAAAACTGAGCGAACTTGTTTAACCTATCTACATATATATAGTCTCGCCCCTGAACAACTAGAAGTCTGGTGATGAAGTCCATGGAGATACTCTCACACTTTTGATGTGGAATAGTAAGAGGCTGAAGCAACCCAACTAGATGTGTGTTCTCCACCTTGTTTCTTTGACATGTGTTACACTCCTGCACATACCTCATGATATCACCCTTGAGGCTTCTACATGTAAATTTCTCCCTGACAAACTTGTAGGTTTTGAGAAACCCATAATGTCCTACAAGAGGTGAATTATGGGCTTCTCACATAATTATCTCCCACACCTAAGACTCTGGCACCAAATAAATCATGTTCTTGTATTAGATCACTCATCATAACCCTGTACTTGTCATCCCCAAAAGAGACATCCAAAATCTCACATGTTTGATGATCCTTGGAGTACTCCACCAAAAGTTGTGCTTTCCAATCTTAGGTGATGTCCATGAGAAATATTCTCACGAGCCTCCCGAAAAGCACATCAACCACTACATTATGTTTTCCCTTGACATACTCTATCTCAAAATCACATGTTTGGGTCCTGCTAAGCCACTTTTGCTTCCTATCATTAATCTCTCTCTGGTTTAGGAAGAATCGCAAGCTATTATGGTCTATCTTCACCCTGAATTGGTTCGCCACTAGGTATTGTCTGAATTTGGCCAAGGCATGCATGATGTCCGATATCCCCTTATCATAAATGTAGTATAATATCTCATATTCACAAAGCTTTTGACTCTCATAGGCAATGGGACGACTACCCTACATCAAGACTGCTTAAATGCCCTCCCCTGAGGCATAACACTTTAGTACAAAGGGTTGTGAAATATTGGGCAATAGTAAGATGGGGCATGAAATCAGCACTACCTTGAGGCATTAAAAATCCTCTTTTTCCTCTATTGACCACTCAAAAAACCCCTTCTTCATGATATATATAAGGTTTGTTTCCAACTAAGAGAATCCTCTCACAAATCATTTGCAATAAGTGCAAATTCCCAAAAACCCCTCAACTCTATCACACTCCTAGGAATTAGCCAATCTAGGAGAGCCCAAATCTCCCATAATGCACCCAAAATCCCTCCTCTCCAATCACATGGCCCAAGTAAATCATCTTTGTGAGGCCAAAATCACACTTGGACCTCTTCACATGGAATTGTTTCTCCTCTAAGATCCTCAACACCTCCAAGTGTTGCAATGATCCTCCAACGTCCTACTGTAAATCAAGATATTGTCAACGAATACCAGTACATATCTACACAACTATTTAGGGAACACGTCATTCATGTAAGAATGGAAGGTGGTCAACGCATTGGTTAGCCCAAAGGGAATACCTAGAAACTCAAAGTGCCCATAGTGACACCAAAAGGTTGTCTTTTGGATGTCATGCTCTCTCACCCAAATTTGAGGGTAACCTGAGTGAAATTATTTTTTGGAGAAATACTTGGCTCCCCTCAAATCATATATCAACTCATTTATCATTGGGATTGGGTGCCTATTCTTTAGTTTCCTCTTGTTGAGAGCTCAATAATCAATGCACATGTAGAGAGTCAGATCCTTCTTCTTCACCATCACCACATAAAAAGAAAAATAATTGGAACTTGGGTTGATGTGGCCCAAGGCTAACAACTCCTGAATGGATCTCTCTATCTCATCCTGGATGCCTTGGATGTCTATAAGGGGTGGTGTTGACTTCCTGAACCCCTTCCTCTAGCTCAACAGTATGCTAAAACCCTCTTTCTAGGGGATAGAGTAAAGGAATGTCTCCAAAACCTACCTTATTTCTTTGTAAGACTCCTAATATGTCTCGATGATGTTGTCATGTCTGAGCCCTTGTCCCTATCTCCAAAATCCTATAATCCACTACAGATGCTATATCTCCCTACCGGAGGGCTGCCTCCATCCTATTGGTTGTCACTATCTTATGTGGGCAGTAGTGCATGCCCCTCAAAACCACATTCTTCCTATCATACCTCATTAAATCCATCTCCATGGCAGAGTAATATATATTATAGAGACCAATCGAATATAGCCACTAAATACCCAACATCATGTTGGTGTCTAGTAGCTTCACCACAAAGAAATCATCGATGACTATGTAATTCCCCATCATCAACTTCATCTTGGGGATCATCCTGATGTACTCTATAGTGTAGTTCCCTAGTATCAAAACTAAAAATCCCTCAAAAGGTTATGTGTCTAACCCCCTGTACTCTACCAATTGTGAAACTATAAAGTTGTGGGTTTCCCCACCATCAACTAGAAAAATCACCCTCTATCCCAAAATAATTCCCCTAATCTCCATGGTGTGGTATGTAGGAATACCTATAAGTGAAGCAATGATTCCCCCTTTTGAACCCTAATGATTTGGTTCCTCTCCTTCATCTTGGTTCTCCTCCTCTTGTATTAGCTGTCGTTCACCCTCCTCCATAGGATAACTATAGAGAAACACCTAAATATAGTGAGACTTTCCCTTAGAACATTTGTGCCCAGGTGCCCAAGGCTCCCGACATGTGAAGCACATTTTCCTCCTCCATAGATCCCTCCTGGTGTCATCATCTAACTTTCCCCATCCTGTCCACTCCTTATGAGGATGCCTGGTGTCCTTACCCTTCTAAGGAATGAACTAGGAGGGAATTTTGCGATACAGACACTATCCAACATGTCCCTAGTCTCGGTAATCCCATCCTACAAAGTGGTGGTATTGTAAGTCCTCACCCATCCACGCAATGGATTTGTCACACCATCACAACTAAGCTCTAAAGTTATGAAATGTACACCTATGCACTACCAGTATTTCTTAGTCATTTGAACTCCTTGAAATGTAGCTTTGGGTCATGTTGGTGGTGTTGTAAATCCTTCAACCAAGGGGGTCTACCTGATATGAATTCCCAATTAGACCTTAAACTATTTCAAGTAGGAGCCCCAAATAGAAATATGGTTGGTTGCCATTGCTCTTAGGAATCTTCCTTGGCTGCAATTATTAACATAAGAGGTTATACAAACATTCTTTAAAACAATCAAGTAGGTTGACACAGTGAGGCATACAATTGCGATGTATATAAGGTATTTTCACACCAAGGAAAGAGATTTTTAGCCTCTACAAGAAAATAAATAGTATTATCCTAAAAGATACACAAGAGCATAAGAGGATCGTTAGTTAACTTGCAAAGTAGTTCACAAGGGAACATATATCATAAAATCAAGTAACAATGCACATTCGAAAAGATACATACCAAAGCCAATGAAATAGTTAATTTTCATTAGTATGTTTTAACATGAACATACATCGCAAACAATGAAAAAATAGTCTCACAATCATTCATGGTATATGCCTAAAAGTGCGCCAAATCTGAGACCTTCATATATTAAGTGAAAGTGCCAATATATACAAGTACAATGCTGCCACACTCGCCCCAATAGTGTAACGTTAAGTCACTACTTTCTCCTCCAAAGAAAGATATTCTCTCTTATGCCAAGCTAGTGAAGCCAAGGTGAAGAGTTTAAGTCCCAAAAGTCCCTTTGCTTGATTTATGAGGGTTTATTTATAAAAAAAGAGGTGACTCTCCACCACCCGTGTGAACGTTGACCTACCTCATGACTCTTGAGATTCTACTATGACTTTTCAGATTCTTACATGAGCTTTGAGCTTCTATATCACTCTAGAATTATTTAGTGACTCTTCATATTCAGCGTGGGACCCTTGGTCCTCCACACATTTACATTTACTCATTTTGAGAATTACAATAATTACATTCCATAAATTATTCAGCAAGAAAAAATGGGACATATAACATTGTGATAACACTTGTACAAGCCATGACTTAGAAATGATGATATGGAACTTCATGATGATGTGACAATTCCAAGCTGTTCCCTTTGCTGCTTTGACTTTGACTTCTTCATGATAGATCTTTTCTTCTTCTTTATATTCATTTTCCAAAGGATCTGGGTCTAAATTAGAACCTTCCAAGTTAGCCTCTTTTTCTTGATCCAATATTCCTTTGTGTTCTTCATGATGGTTTTTCCTCTATTCCTTCTTCACAAGTACTCTCTTGCAGCCTCTCCTTGGTGGTCTCTCTTAAGCATTACCCTGTTATGTTGTGATGATGATGCTTGCATATGAAGCCGACTCACTACAAGTCAACATTAGTCCAAAAACCATTTATTCTAGCACCTCTTACTCATGGAATATGTTGATTTTAATGAGGTAACATGCAATGGTGTTCAGAGTAGGAGGCTAGGAATTTCCTAGTTGAGGGATGTAGGAACTCAAAGAAGCCACACTATTGACTAGAACTACAAAATGCATAGTGCAAGAGGGCTTGAAAGGGCTTCTTGCAAAATGAGGGAGTCCAAGAGGCAAGGTACTAAGCTTGTTGACTGATGAAGTACAGTTAGGAGTGCTCACGAAGGAAGGAGACATGGATTTCATAGTTGGGAATCACGGGGACTAAGGAAGGCCTCACTGTTTATTGGAATTTTGTAATGCACAGTAGAGAGCAAGCTAGCACAAAGGATTGCATAGTGAGGGATATTAGCTAGCAAGACTAGTCACTATAACTGTGAAATGCCCAATGATTGAGGAGATGCTTAGTGAATTACTCTTGAAGAAATCAGTGACTCAACAACAACCCCTTTCTCATTAGAAATGTGTAATGTGTAGTAGGAATCTCAACACGTTAAGGGAACTATGCAATTCGGAAAGTCAGAGAGATAAATAGGCAAGGTTGTTCAATGGAACTGCACAATGTGCAGTTACTAGAGGGAAGGCTTAGGAAACTGCACAGTTGGGAAAGTTAGTGTCATAGGGAGGCCAAACTGCTTACTAGAACTACACAATGCATAATACAGGGTAGGAGGGAACAACAATTACACAATTGTTATGATCAAGAAATTGGTACCTCAAGTTCCAAGGTTGCTTAGTGTGTTGATGGAGGATGGATACTATCTTTTAGGACTACATAGTGTAGAGTTTCAAGAGACAGAGGAGCTTCATTGTGGCTTGGGAATGTGAAATGTGCAATTCTAGGAGGGAGAAAGATCAGTTGAAGGTTGAGCAAGTTTCAAAGATGGTGAAGGCTCTAAAATGGCTAAGTGTGGGATCAGTGAGGCAATAGAGAACAAGACATGCAATCAAGTCATTAAATGGTGATATCACACTCATATAAAATTAACACATGTTGTATACCTCAAATTCACATGTACCTTGAAACAATAACAAAGTGATACTTCTTTCTTTCTATGTTTGTTGAAATGTCACTGTCAGGTCAATTTACTAAGTAAACTATCGCAGGTGTTTTACTTGTCAATATGGGTTTGTAGACTTGGAAGCACGTCCAAAGTATATGGATTTTAGGTAAATTCAATTTCGGAAGGCAAGGCTCAAAAGTTAAAGGAAATGCATATTACAAATAAGTTCTAAGTTTAAAGAAACTAAAAAGTCTCTCATTCAAGATGCAGTATAATGGCAGAAGTGTCCTCAAACACGTAATTTTATTAATCAGAAAAAAAACAATTACATATTTGATTTTGCAAGAGTTTACACCCAAACAACCAAACACTCTTGCAATGAGCTATATATAAGCTCAATGTCCTAACTACCTCTAATTATGGATCACTTATTAAATAACAAGTGTCCATTTACAATAAATGTTATTCAAAACAACTAGCTAAAAAATATCCTAAAATAGAGCCTAAGATACGACACATTTGGAGAGTCATATCTTGTTACAACAATATACTAATTCTAAAT
>APFE031297782.1:119971-134742 GCA_000404065.3 Pinus taeda
AGAGGCAAGTGAACATTACTCTCTGAATAATAAAATCATTGCTATTCTGTGTTCTGGGTATCTTTTCTTCGCATATTCTGTGTTCTGGGTCTCTTTTCTTCGCATATTCTGTATTTGGGTATCATTTGCAGGTTAAGAGCATAACACATAACCATCTACTGGAGTTGAAGTGTCTCAACTTCATGACAAGTCCCATAAGTTTGGATGTTCGATAATAACATTTTGATATTTGAGTTATATCACAAATTGTATGTGGACAATTAACATTAGTTACTTCAAAAATGTTAGTATTATCTGAATGGTAGCCATCTACACCACTCGTTTGATCATATTTTCAAATTCAACAAATAGATTACTTAAGTCATAAGATACTTCTATTGTAAATGTAGGGGTGTATAAATTGGAGCAATTTCATGAACAAACTGATTTGAAGGGTTGTCCTGATGCAAAACAGGAGATTGCAGGAATGAAATGGATGCTCAATGATTTCACTTATTTTTTCTTCTTCATGGATATCGTCACTACATTGTGTCAATTCTGAATTCTACAAGTCAGGTTGAAGATTCAAAGAGTGTGGCATAATTTTATTATAAGAAATAGGATACAAGGAATAATGAGTTGAAGAAGAAGTATCCATGATAAAATATTCTTTGATCAAATCATATTCTAGATATAAATATTTTGAATCAAAATATTCTTGAAAAACCGAAAGATTAGTTGGTGCACTTGAGAATTCATCATCATATACACCAATAGTGTCATCATTGTTAGAGTGATGGATAGCCAAGAATTTAGATGGATTAGGAAACTCTAATTTCATTTGATTGATCACCAAAATTACTATATTCTAAATCAATAAAGGATGTAGGAACATTATCTTGACATAGAGGACTTTGAAAAAGAGAGGATAGATTGAAAGAACTTCACCTTTTCGTTCCTTTGTCTAAGAAATATGAGTACCTGACACCTGATCATTGTTTGGATTAGAAAACAAAAAATTAAGAGATTTTGAAAGAGACTAATAAAGAACATCAAGTGGAAAGGGATCCCGAGGAGGAGATAATATCGGATGACATGTATCCCTTGAATGAATCATACTTTCAACCAAATCATATTCAATATTTAAGTTATGAGTGCTAATATTAACTTGATAAATCAAGGGATTGGTATTCACCCTAGGCTTCGTGGAATGTTCCAAATTATCCTCAATCAAATCTAGATCATGAGAATTGGATGAAAGTGGGAAATATAGATAAACAATGTGATTTCCATATTTCCCAACTTCAACATCATCATAAGGAGGCACCCAAATTGGTACTAAGAAAGGAAGAGGACAAGAAAAAAAGGAATAGTAGGTTCCTCCTCTAAAATTAAAGGTGTCTCATGGCTTGGAAAATTTGTGAGAGCACAATCATATGGGGGTTTAGATTCACAATGTTTCAAAGAGATTCGAATTAAATCTTGAAACTTTTCTATAAAGATATCCCAATCCACATCTTCTCTAGGACAATCATAGCATATTTGAAGGTATGTATTAGAAAAATATTCAATTGATTCACTGGGATTCATTCTTAGTTGATTAATCCTTTTAAGGACATATTGGTAATCATACCTATAAAAGGCTTGATGAAGCTCCTTGAAGATTTGTTCAAATGAATGAATGGAAGCAGGAAGTAAGGTATGACACTATTAGCTAACTCAACCTTCAAATGTGAGGAAGAAAGTACACAAGAAACATCTTCAAATTATAAGATTCAAAAAACTCAAGAAAATGAGATGCATGCTCAACTATGGATGTACCACCTTCAGCATAAAAATTTAATTGAGACAAGTTATACAAAGGTTCCATAGGTATTAAACGTTTACAGTTGGAATTATTGGAAACATCCTAGGAGTATAATTTTGGAATGATCCATTGAAGGTAAGAGATTCAAAATAGACTCAATGGGAACAACTTGTCATCTAGCCCTCCTTCTAGTGCCAAAAATTGTTGATGGTGTTGGAAGTTTGTCAACCAAAGGGATATCTCCGATATGAAGTCCCAATCAGACCTCATACCATTTGGATTAGGAGCCTGAATTGGAAATATGATTGGTTTCCATCGCTCCTAGGAGTCTTCCTTGGCTATAATTATTAACGTAAGAGACTATACAAACATTCTTTGAAACAAGGAAGTCAACATTGTGAGGCATACAATTGTGATGTATATAAGTTACTTTCATGACAAGGAAAGAGAGAGTGATCCTCTAGAAGAAAATCAGTAGTACTATCCTAAAAGAGACACACAAGAGCATAATAGGATTGTTAGTTAATGTGCAAAGTAGTTCATAAGAAAACAATGATCATAAAAGAAATTAACAATGCACAATCAATAAGATAGATAACAAATACATTGAAATACTCCATATTCATTAGAATGTGTTAACATAAACATACATTGCAAACAATAAAAGAATAGTCTCATAATCATTCATGATATATGGATGAAAGTGCACCAACTTTGAGAGCTTCATATAGTAATTGAGCGTTCTAATATATAAAATTACAATGCTACCACACTAGCCCAGATAGTGGAACATTAAGTCACTACTTGCTCCTCCAAGAAAAGACCTCTCCTATTCCAAGTTATAGAAGCCAACGTGAAGAGATCAAGTAACAAAATTCCCTTTGCTTGAGTTATGAGGGTGTATTTATAACAAATGAGGTGGCTCTCCACCTCCCATTGACTCTTGACCTCCCTCGTGACTCTTGAGCTTCTACTATGAATTTTCAAATTCTTACATGACCTTGAGCTTCTATATGACTCTAGAATTCTCTAGTGACTCTTCATATTCCATGTGTGATGCTTGGGCTACCATACATTTACATTTTCTCATTTTTGAAAATTACAATAATTACATTCCACAAATGATGTGGCAAGACACATTAGGATGTATGACATTGTGATGACACTTGTACAATCCATGACTTGAAAATGATGATATGGAACTTCATGATGATGTGGTAATGCCAAGCTACTCTCTTGGTTTCTTTGACTTTGACTTCTTCCTGGTATATATTTGCTTCTTTATAGTTATCCTCTAAACGATCTGGGTTCGACTTAGAACCTTCCAAGTTATCCTCTTTGTCTTGATCCATAATTCCTTTGTGCTCTTCATGATGGTTCTTCCTCTACTCCTTGACAAGTACTCTCCTTCAACCTCTCCTTAATGGTCTCTCTTAAAAATTACCCTATCATGTTGTGGTGATGTTACCTACAGATGGAGACCACTCACGAAAATCCAACATCAATCCAAAAACCATCTATTCCACCTCCTCCTACTCATGGAAGATGGTAATTTAAATGAGGCAACATGCAAGGGTGTTCAGAGCAGGAGGTTGGGAATTGCACAGTTGAGCGATGTAGAAACTCAGTGAAGCCACAATGCTGACTAGAATTGTGTAATGCATAGTAAAAGAGGTATTGACAAGGGTTATTACATAATGAGGTAGTCCAAGAGGAAAAGTACTGGGTTTGTTATCTGATGAAGTACAGTGAGGAGTTCCCAAGAAGGAAGGAGACAAGGATTGCACAGTTGGGAGCCACATGGACTGAAGATGGCCTCACTCTTGACTGGAACTATGCAATGCATTGTCATAGAGCAAGCTAGGAAAAGGGATTGCACATTAAGGGATCTCAGTCAGCAAGACTAGTCATTGTAATTGTTGTCACTTTTAATGCAACCCGTAGCACGAATGCTTCAGGAGACATAGAAATATTCCTAGAGACAGCCTTTCGGTTGATTGTAGACCAGTGCCTAGGACATCTTAAAGAGAGGAGTACATGGAAGATTTTCAATGGGGGCTTTTGGTGCACTCCAATTTTCATGAAGTTTGTTAAAGATAAAAAATAAAAAAGGGGGGGAGCTTGGTTCAATCACCCTTCATGAAGGTAAACTCAAGCCAACACATGGCTCTAAATGCTCAGGGGGTAAATCAGGCCAACCTCAAAGAGAAATGCCTTGTTCTAGTGGCCGACACACAAAAACAGGCAGCTTAATATTATAGTTGTAGTATAGGTGAAGGTGAGGAGAGAAAGGAGGGAATTCGTCGCATAGGGCTACCAACAGAATCTTAAGAAACAATGTTCCAACAGAAATATGGAAGAGGGAGGAGATGAAAGATAGGCAGGAGTGGAGTGCTAGTCAGAGTTTTAGGCCATATACTCATGGGAACATTTGTATCCAAAATCTTAGGAAAATATGTGCATATTACAAGTACTTAAGTAAATATGTAGCTAACACAGGTATTGTTGCTACTTGGTAACAAATATACAATCATGAACAAGGGAGAAACTGACAAATTCATCACATTATTTCAGAGAAGGAAAAACATATATGGGATGATATTACAGAGGGGAAAACATATTGCACATTTCCATGATCGGAATCACCAAACAGTTTCATTAATCTTCCATATGAGTCACATTCACTAGTCCATTTACATTTAGCAATATAAAACTCAAGTCCCTCATGAACAAGTGATTAGAACAAAAAATGGAACCAAAGAATTAGGACCGCTCAGGTGCTGAATTCCAGAACCTCTATTAAGTGTTTCTCCCCCTTATTTATACAGAGAATGGGGGTTTGAATCCACATTTACAAAATATCTTAGCTTAGGGCCAGCAGTCAGATTGACTAGCTTCCTAGGCTTGTGATAGCTCTATTGCTTAAAATGATTTCCAAGGATTTGATTCCTTTCTTGAAAACAAACAGAAATTACAGAATAATGAAAATAAAATGAAAACAAAAAGATGAGGGAGGAACTGTCTCTCTGTTGCTCCTGTGAAGACCTCTAATCAAGCCACGTCTCTGTCATGATGTGCCTTTCCTACTGCTCATTCAATTCCCTTCACTTTCACCTTAATTGTCCGACTTCCCCACTTTCTATAGCTGATAGCAATCAACTGTGTTTGCTTGTCACAGAGCAGAAGCATAGTTTGTTGGGGAAATCCTTTACATTTATGACTGGGTGGAGATCCATGCTGAGCCATTAATCTTCCTGAGTTCCCGCATACTGATTTTCCACAATACCATACCTTCATTTAATACTTCAGTTGCTGACCCATCCACCTTCAAAGCTCAATAATATGCTTATTAGATTCATATATTCCCTGTGAAGCAGTTAATACAAGTGTATCGGAGCTCAGAGATTGGGTTATTTAAAATTGAACAAGCTTTATAAACTATGAATGTTGATCTCCTTTGGCCCCCTATAGTCTAGCCCATGTCTATATTTCTTCTCATATGACCGAGGGCTATGATTGGGTGCTTAGCCCAATATCAGAGGCTTTCAATCATGGATTTTTAACTTGGAGTTGCGAAATTTCAACTTCGATGATCGCCGATCGTCAATACCCCTTTAGTGCTTAGGCCATGGTTCTTTGACCCTTTATGTGACAGCGGGCGAGCTCGCTTATCGGAGTCTCTTTATCGCATGATCACAATCGAAGTTTTAACTTGGAGATAACAACATGCCTCATCTTGCAATTTGCGATAAAGGGAGTTATTTTCTCAAGGCAAAGAGATGTGTCATAAAAAATAAGATTAACCAATTTGTGGCTTTACCTTTTCAACTAGAAAAACAATTATACATACATTAAAATATTCTTATGAATATAGCTTCATTCATATTAGCATCCTTAGCAAACATGTAGTGAAATCAGAGCTTATTATTAGTGACAGTGCTTGCTAAGTAACATGCTTCCAACCAATCATAAATTTGATCATTAAATCCAAACATTAGAGGAAATTTCAGCCTAAAAATAGCCTCCCAAGGAAAAATAAAAAAATAATAGTTAAAATAATAAAATAAGGGTTTTGAATTTTGGAGGGAAAAGAAGAAAACTACTTCTTTTAATTGTATTTATGGCTTATCTCCTCAAACGTTTACTCAAATTTCAACTGTAAACACTCGTTGGATGCAAAATTAAATTCCACATGTGACGAGTACCCATTATGCCTACTTTTGAGAAGATCCGCAATGATAAAAATTGAAGATACATTAAAAAAATGTGTTCAGCAACAATTTTAAATGTATATTCAATTTCTATCAGCGTGGGCCTTCTCAAAAGTATGCATAATCAATACTTTTCGGATGTAGAATTTAATTCTGCATCCAACTAGTGTCTACACTTTAAATTTGAGTAAACCTATATGAAGAAAAGCCAAAAATACAAATAAAAAAAGTGGTTTTTCTCCATTTCCCTCCAAAATAGTTACATGCACCTCTTTTTAAATTTAAAGGATTTTGATTGGTTTACATATTGTGACATGGAAACTACATGAAATTTTCATGGGCACTTTTAGGTTGAATTTTCCTCGAATGACAATCCTTTTGAAAACCCTAAAATTCGTAAGAAAATGAATTTTCAATCAATGGCATGGAATCAAGGAGAGAATCTAATAATGGAAATTGAATTTTATAATATTTAGAAGGCTTGTCAAGCTCATGAATTCTTGACATAACCATCAACAATAGCTAAACTGCTTCAACTATTTGACAATTATCTGAAAAATGAAATGATAAATCATTGGAATTTGCAACCTTGATGGAATTATCATAAGGCACACCAGTGAAAAAATGATTAATTGAAAAACAAGTTTTAAGTCGAGTATTGTGATCAGATGGGATGGTTCATGCATCAAATTCTTGGTTATTCGAACATGTAGATGTATCAATTTGAGAATCTTCACAAAAGCTTTGAATAATCAAATAATTTTCCTCATAGGATAAATACAACATATCACTACCTTGTATTCGATCAAAAGAGTTGAAGATGAAAGTTGGTATAAAAAATATGCGAAACCAATCAAGATACTATGGATCAACATGCGTTGAATCAGATTCAATCTTTGTATCAACTTGGGACATTAATCTATCAAGAAAAGGAATTTGATTCACCAAATGACTCAAGAATTCACTAACACTCAAGAGGATATATTGTGCCAAAACGAAATTTATTAGCATTAAAATATTTACAAGAAAAACTAGGAGTTGATTATCCCAACAAGTGTTTTGCAGATGTGAATATTTCAGTTGATGATAAAATTTTTCATGATAGTGAAAACGATAAGCTTCAGAACTCTGTGCATCCATGGAATATGTGCATTCCAATCATGCATTCAATCTAAGAGGTTTACATGAAGATAAATTAACATAATCATCTATCTGACGAGAAACCCAATCTTGAAAATTAGGAAACTTTTCTCGGAAAAACCCAAAATTTATCAAGAATGAATGTGCATCGAGTGAAATAATACAGAGAAAAGTATTATGAGAGAAAACCTAATTTTGACCTAGTGTGGGGACCTCATCAAGATTGTGAGAACCTGACATAACCATCAACTGGAGTTGAAGTGTCTCAACTTCCTGACAAGTCCCGAAACTTTGGAATGTTGGATAATCACATTCTGAAAGTTGAGTCAAATAAAAATTTGTATGTGGAAAACTACTATTAGTTACTTAAACGAGATCACTATTATCCAAATGGTAGCCATATACACCACTTGTTTGATCAAAATTTTCAACTTCAACAAACAGATAACTCAATTCATAAGATTCTTCTAATTGTAAATCTAGGGATATATAAATTGAAGAAATTTCATAAGAAATTTATTTGAAGGGTTTTCCTCATGCAAAACAGGAGGTTGCAAAGAATGAAATGGATTCTCAGTACTTTCATTTCTTTCTTCTTCTTCATGGATATCCTCACTACCTTGTGTCAATTCATAATTCTGCAAGTCATATTGAAGATTTAAAGAGTGTGTCATAACTTGATTATAAGAAATAGGACACAAAGAACAATGAGTTGAAGAAGAACTATCCATGAGAAAATATTCTTTAACTGAATATTATTGTAGATCTAAATCTTTTGAATACAAATCTTCTTGAAAAACTAAAAGATTTGTTGGTGCACTTGGGAATTCATCATCATATACACCAATAGAGTCATTATTATTAGAGTGATGGCTGCCAAAGACTTTAGATGGTTTAGCAAAATTAATTTCATTTGATTGGTCATTAAGATTACCATATTCTAAATCAACCAAGGATGGAAGAAAAAAAATCTTGACATAGAGGTTGACTTTGAAAAAGAGAAGAGAGATAAAAGAATCTTCAATTTTTTTTCTCTATATGAGAGATGTGATTAACTGGCACCTTACCTAGAACCCGATCATTGTTTAGATTAGAAAAATGAAAATCAAGAGTGTATTAAAGAAAATGATCAAGCGAATCAAGGGGCAAGGGATCATGAGGAAGAGATGATAGAGGATGACATGTATCCCTTAAAGAAATCATACTTTCAACCAAATCAGATTTAATATTGAATTTATGATTGTTAATATTAACTTGATAAAGCAAGGGATTGGTCTTCACACTAGGCTTCATGAACCATTCCAAATTATCCTCAATCGGATCTAAATCATGAGAATTTGATGAAGGTGGAAAAAATGGATCAAAAATCTAATTTATAGATTTCTCAACTTCAATATCATCATAAGGAGGCACCAAAATTGGTACTAAGAAAGAAGGAGGACAAGAATGAGAAGGAATTGTAGGCTTCTCCTCTAATATTAAAGGTGTCTCATGGTTTGGAAAAGTTGGGAGAGCAGAATCATCCAGGGTTCAAATTCACAATGTTTCAAAGAGGTTCAAACCAATAGTGGAAAATTTTCTTTAAAGAGATACCAATCTGTATCTCCTCCATGAAATTCATAACATAGAAGGAATTTATTAGAAAAATATTCAATTGATTCATCAAGATTCATTCTTATTTGATTAATCCTTTTAAGGACATATCGGTAATCATACCTATCAAAGGCTTGATGAAGATCCTTGAAGAGTTTTTCAAATGAATGAATGGAAGTGGGTGGTAAGTTATGACACCATTGGTTAACTTGACCTTCAAACGTGAGGAAGAAAGGTACACAAGCAACACCTTCATAGTCGATTTCATAAGATTCACAAAACTCGAGTGTTAGGAGCCTATACTTTATAGGATCAATTGATGATTATCTGTTCATTATTATGTTATGTGATATTGTAAATAATGTTTCATTCTGCAAATTATTTCCAAGAAAAAAAATAATAAGAAAAATAAAATAAAAACAAAATGAAAGGGGATTCAAAATATATATATATGTGTGCATGTGTGAAAAATGAGAGAAATGAAAAATATGAAAAATTGAAAATAGCCCCAATAAGTTAGCTAGTTCAAATGCCACTTCATTTAAAAAAAAAAAAGATATATTGAAAAAAAACATGTGATGAAATACCTTTAGAAAATAAAAAAATAATGTGCAGCTAGTTTAAATGCCGCATTAGAGTTAAAAAATATTTTTAAATATTTAATCGCACCATTTAAGCGTGATTAGATTAATTTAATAAAGTGTGTTTAGTTAGTTTAAGTATTTCATCACACATTGTAAACATGATTTGATTAGTTTGCATAAAGTATGTTTAATTAGGTTAATTGCATTATACAATCACAATTTTAATAGTTCTAATAAAGTTTTGATATGACACATTTTTTCATTTGTAACAAGTGCCGAGTAGTAATGAAATGTTGTGATCTCACCCGCCCAGATCAATGATGGGTGATGACTTCGGAGTCCCCTACCTCTCCGACAGTTAACTAAGGGGGGTGGGGGGGTTCGAAAAGTCATTTCTCCGCATACCAATTGTGCAATGTGTCGCCCCAGGCCAACTTCGGATTTCCCTGGCATAAAATAGCTTACCACCCACCGCCCCTCTGAAATCCACCTTTTCCACCTCCCGCCTAAAGTGATCATTGATGCCATACTCCCTCACTCCACTACTCTTCCACCAATTGGTGCCTCCTGTCCCCACTCCACTCCATCCTGTCTTCCCACCTGGAACCTCCTCATCCACTTCTCCTCCACTCCACTCCTTCTGCCATCACATCCATTCCCTCTCCACTTCAACTCACTCTCACCACATCACCCGTCTCTACATTCATCATGTAACCGTTTTAGCCCAGATTAATGGATGATGAGCACTGGTATTACAACAAGAATGTTGTAACTCTTGGGGCTACCAACTTTACTTTATCAACCCGGGGTTCATACAAACTTGGAGGTGATCGTGGTATATACACTAGTAAATGTGATGGGTCTACTCATTGTCACTACTAAGCTGGCGATAGACTACTAAGGTTTTATAACCAGACTTCTACGGATTCATAAGAATCTTGATTACCAATGAGGGAAAGAGAATTCTACTCTAAGATAAAGCTTGTCTATTGCAGTAAGGAAAAAGATTGAAATCAAATGCTAAAACACATCATTTTCTAACTAACCGCTAAGAGGCTATGCTTCAAAAGAATGCTAAGTTAACATGTATGCAATTCTACTGTACTAATCATGCAAATTCAAAGCATCAAACATTCTATTGATGTGCATGTAAATGACTAAAATAAATATGTTTTTCTTTTTGTCCTTTTTTATGTGAAAGTGTGAAAGCTAATCTCTTTTCATTATGTGGCAGGTGCCTAAGGGATGATGGTGAATGGCTAGAAGGTTGGGGAGACTAGTAGGGGACCTTTTCTAGCTTCCTAGATGCTTTTTCCTCAATTCGGCCTCAAAACATGCCACTACAAGTAAACCTATGAGATGTCCTAATGCATTCTACAGGATGTCCTGAAAACCTACATGATCCCGTGTATTTCTACAGGATACAGCTGAGAGAAACATGATGCGTGTTGAAGGTGATGGAAGGTGTAGGGAAAGTGGTTGGTGGATGGAATGAGGTAAGGGAGTGCCTAGGAACACTTCAGAACTCAAAACCAAGGTTAGGAGATGGTTGGATTTGCTCAACAAGATTGGAGAAGTTTCCTTGTGAAATGATGAAATTCATGAGGGTTTTAGTGAAAGAAAAGAATGATCACGGATGGATGAAATTTGAATGAGGTTTCTGACTATGAAATCTCTATACTTCTAAAACACCTGCACTGCATCAAACAGTCACATTTACCCAAAAATCATGTGAACAAGAAGAATTTCAATTATCTAAGGAAAGCAGAATTTCATGAGCTAGTTGCTTGCTTTATGCATGAGGATAACTTGCAAAATAAGATGGAACATTGATGAGATCTAATGTAATAGTTAAGGTAGAAGAAATGATAACTAAATCCTACTCTTGCAAATTGATCAAATATTGGCCTAGGTACATAAAACTATAAATTTCATGAGAAACTAGAATTCTGCCTTTTTGGGGTTGCATAGGAGTTCTTTCCTCAAACCATTATCCTTGAAGGAAGGAGTGAGGCAAAAACTACCTATTGACATATTTTTGATGTTCCTTTATCTCTTCTAAACTACTGCTGAAGTAAAGCACAAATGGAAGCAAACTAATCAAATCTACACTACTTGTAGTGAAATAATTCTAAAGACAATTCAACCATTAATCTATGAAATAAATCTAAGCATACAAATACAAGAAGAGGAGCCTTTTCTGCTAGGGTTGGGACCTAACCCAAGAGCTTTAGCTCTCTGAGTTAACTCAGTACTAGATCAAGGAATTCCTCATTCTCATTATCAAAACAGAAAATTACATAACAATGTCTTCCACAAGTCTTGAACTCAAAAATGACTAGTGCTTTTACAACAAAAATTCGAATCGTAATGAGGCTCTAGGCCTATTTATTTATAAAACTAAATTCCCCAACGAATTCATTAAATATAGGGAGTCTCGGCTCCAAAACTGGAGATAAACTAGCTCTTTAACTGTCACCTGCTCGACTGCCTTTTGATCTCCATGACTTAGCTGCTTGTACTCCGAGCTAGTGTGATTGATGGAGGAATATTCAAATGAGGGAGGATTAAATGAGGAGGATCTACCTAATACAATCTCTCCTCCTTGTCTCATTCGAGTTTCATCCCTTAATTAGCCAAAATTCCATGATTTTCTCTCACAAACGTGCAATCAATGCACATTAGTCCACTAGGCATAATATCTCACTTTGACTCATCTGATTAAACAAAATATAATCAAAATATGTAATAAATTGTGATAAGAGTTTATTTGACTAAGCTAGGAGGTGGATTAAGGTCCATAGAGTTACCCAATGATGAGGCTCATCATCACCCCCTACTGAAAGTGTTTCTCATCCTATGAGGAACTCAATCAATATCTATGTCTTTCACAACTCTAGTGGCCTCCCTGACATCCCATGATTTTGTTGTAGTTTCCTCTTCCTCTGCATAGAATCTTGCCTTCCTTTCTATTTCCTTGCACTACTTTGTTTCTTCCTCTTCTTCCTTCCTTCTAACATCCATAAGAGTATTGGTTGACTGAGTCTCAAGCCAATCCAATTGACTTTGAGTCTTTGGAGAGATTTCTTGTACATGGGTGTCCTATTTAGTGCTTCTATCATTATTTGAGGAGAATGGTACTCTCTGATTTTCAAAATGTATGGAAAAGTATTCCATCTCCTTTTGAAATCTTGCATGTTGTCACCCCCTAACAGCTTGAACATATCCTCAAAGTGTGTAATTTATTTCTCTTGGGCAGCAAGGTATCTGGGTGCAAGTTGAGGGTTATTTGCAATCAAGTTATGTGTGTTGATGACAACCATTGGATTATGCTGCTCAACTCTTATCATGAGAGGCTTTTTTTCTTCCCTTGCTATTATTTTCTTCATTTTAGTAGCCCTTGTTAGAAAATTATATATTACAAAGCAATGAAACACATAAAATATTGCAGAAATATAAACACAGAAAACGCATAAAACAAGAGAGACACAGATATATGTGGTTCACCCAATTTGGGCTACGTCCACGGAGAAACAACCAGTCCTTATTTTTACATTATCCAGTAAACTAAAGAGATACAACCTACAACAAATCCGTTGTAATTCCTTCTTCATTCTCAATGTCCTTTCTCTTCCTCATTTAGAATAAAGATATGCATAGACGCAATACAATTCCCTCATATATAGTGAGGGGTTGCCTTCTATGGCAAAAAACCCTAAATTAAACATAACTTATAATGTTAGATCTCTACCCCATTACGAACTGGGGTCCAATGTAGTGATACCTTTGAATACAAAAGATAATCAGGCTCCACACCCAACAACCTGTTGTCACAAAACCATGTACTAAGGGCTGCTACTTAGTGAGATCTCATGCAACTGTTTCAAACCAGACTTTAGACTAAGGATTAGCCTCCCTAGTCAGAGAGGGCTCTCTCACAGGTTTTGATATACATTTAAGAGCAAAAGATGGCTAACTCTTTATTACAGTGAATGAATTTTAAACTGGTTGGAACAATAAAATCAAGGCTTCTTCCATTGGGCTCATGGAGTTAAACATTTCTACAGTAAACAAGCAACTATTGCATCATAGAAACCAAGGCATATAGTGTCTCACTGTCCAAAACATCAACTAAGAAGGACTGCAACTCAACAAGGCATACACAGGAAGTCTGAGCATCAAAGATGAATTCAGAGTGATTGCATGACTAGTGAATTGTAAAATAAGATACATAGAACCAAAACCACACACATTCTGAACATTTGGGACACACGATGAATCTTGGGAAGAAACAACAATATGCTTTCTATTACTGTCAAAAGAAACTTTACATACACCAATATGAGAACTCAGTCTTTTTCATAAAAGTCTCCAACCCTTGATACATCCAAGTTCTTGCTATATATAGGAAATAAAGCTAAGCTATCTTGAGTCTCCTCCTCCAGCATGAGGGGAGCTCGAAAAACTAAAATTAACTACCTTATCCATATTGAAACTAATTTACTAAATACAGAGGTATTGCTTTTAATACAAAAGAGTCCTAGTTCTAATCAAATTCTGCTACCATCTCCTCGTTTGCTTGATTCCCTCCTAATCTCTGACAGCTGTGTTCTTCCTGTAGGAGCTGAAATGTATCTTGAGGAGTATTCGTTGTACTAGCTGCCTTGGATCCTGAGTGTGTTGCTGACTCAACCATTTGATGCAAAAATATCCTCTGTTTTCCCGGTCTCTGTTTTGGTCCATGTTCAATTTTCAACAAAAATGTATGAAGCTGTATAATGACCTTTAATGACCATGCCATACACCATCTGCCTGAATAATCTAGATGCTTTGCGAATGCTGCCAGGTGTTGAACTCAAAACCCTGATAATCCTACCAGAAACCCTAATTCTGCGGTCATAAAGGTACTTTATGAAACTAGGTAAAGACAAAAGATTTTACCTTTATACATAAGCTTTACATTTGTCAATCTTTTGAAGGCTTAAGCAACCATGGTGATTCCCTTTCCATCCTCGAAGCCTTTCTCCACAAAATTTGGTGACCTCAGCAATGTTTTCAAATTTTTCCTTAAAAACAGTCACCTACAGCAGTTTCGTAGCGCGCTACGAAACTGCTGTTTTTTGCAAAATCACAGTCCTCAATCATTTCGGACTGTCACAGCTTCATCTTTGGTCCCAAAATTGCTTACTATCCTTTCTTTAATACATGCCTCAAAAATATTATTTAACTTAAGAAACATGAAACAAAAACTTGGTGCAATATTTAAAATAAATTCATTTGGCAGCTAACTTGCCTAGCTGAGCCTTCAGCTTTGCAAGTTCACTTTCCATAGCTGCAATCTCAGACACTGTCTTTTCTATATTGGCCAACTCCTGGTCAGCTGCTTCCCATTTTTCCTTAGTGGATGAGGTTTTCTCTTTCTTAACCAAAGGAGTCTTTTCCTTTACCTCTTTCTTT